>VUQK01043820.1:8312-21008 GCA_015106715.1 Bujurquina vittata
CGCCCCGTTTTTCCCCCCCCCCCCCCCATAGTTTCCCTCCTGCTGTGTGTCTGTCTGAGTTCTTGTTTCGAAGGGATTTTTTGTGGAATTAAAGGCGGAAATTGGAGGAAATGTTCCCTGCAAAGCAGCTCAGTCGGCCTCCATTTGAGAATGTTGGGATGAGCTTGATGGAGAAACAGTTTTTCATGTCTCAAACAGGAAGCCCGAGGACCTGCAGCAAAGTGCTACTTATGTTTTTGTTTGATTACATTTTTTTTCCCCATAAAATTAAGGGATCCTATATTTTTTACTCTACTTGAGCTGGAAAAAAAAAACATCTGCAATTAATTCAAATCATTTCCATTTGTTTTGATGCAACTTTTCACAAAGCCAGAATTTTCAAAGCAAAAATAGTTTATTTGACCCAGAAGGACAGAAAAGCTCAATGAGTGTGATGATTCCATGACTCCGGATCCACAAGAGTCGTAGCACGGGTAACATCTTCTAGCGTCTGCACGGTTAGCCTGTGGCTAATACACACCCTGACCCTGCGGTTTGCTACTGACCTGGTGGATGTTGCAAATATCAGGGCCCATATTCATAAACTGTGTGAACCCTCTCAGAGGGCTCCTGTCTCTGTAGCGAGAGGTGTGAGTTTAGGAAGGATTGAGGAAAGCTTTCAGAGCAGCTCTGAGTCACAGTCAGCGTGCAGCTCGAAGGAAACTCGAAGCCACCAACAGGCTTTCAGCAGGAGTCTTTTCAGTGCGTGCGTTAATGTTGTGGATCTGGATGTCCATCATACTAGCGATGATTGGATCCCCTCGTGCGTAAAGAAACTGCATCATTCTGCTGAGCTCGTGCAGCTTCCAGCAGCCTGAGAAACTCCAAAGCTTCTTAAAAGTCTCTCTCTGTGTCCCAGTCATCATGAATATATTATCTCAGCAGGATTTCGTTTTAACCTTCGAGGGAGAGTCAAAGAATTGTATCCACAGTACTCAGAAGATTTATAAATAAAGGTCCAAATCTGTATTTGGTTAAATTACTTCTTGCAGTTAGGATTTATATTTTATTTCTAGCCAATGTATCACTCTTGTTTTTAAATTCTCTCATTTGAATTGCATGGATTTAACAGATATTTATAAAATTCCTCTTCCTACTTTGTCTTGATCAGATCCTGCGTTTCCCAGCACGTCATTGCTGGGACTGCTTCTGCAGCGGCTGTGCGAACTTGTGTTTCCTCTGTGGCTTCTTTTGCGTGCGTAGGAGGACCGAGTGTTAATGAAAGTCACAACAGAGCAATACTTTTTTTCCAGCTGAGGAGTTTCTGAGAACAACCTGCGCTCTGATTCAGAGAAGCCGCAGAGGGAGGCCGAGTTTCAGTTCCCCCCTTTGTTCGAGTCACTACAGGCTGACTGAGGCTGGCTGCGCACTGTAAGAGCATCGCACCATCACTTGAAGTTTTTCACACGACACCGACAAATATGGTGAAAGTCAAGCGAGAAAATGAAATAATCAGCCGCAAATCACACGGCTGGTCTGAAGTCTGATGGGACAAAGCCTGGTGGGTAAGGTGGGAATAAGCTGGGAATAAGCTGGGATAATGTAATAGTCAGTGATGTGTGATTACAAATCAGTCCACAGGACAAGCTTCAAAAATGGAAAAACTTTTTGGTGCTTGAACGTAAGAAGGAAGAGACACCAGAAGCTAAACTGAGGATTTATTTTGAGTAATGCAGCAAGATGTGACGCTGACGAAAGGACCGGAGGGATCACAGCTGTTCAATCTTCACTTATGAATGCCCGAGTCTGATTTGTTCCAACAGACTCATTCTTCAGCTTGAATTCAGTCTAGCTTCTACAGACGTCCTTCTCGGAGTCCTTCAGCTCTGGACCGCTGCCAGCCAGCCGGACACAAAGACGCAGCGACATCAGTGATGTTGAAGGTAAAGAGCGTCTGGAAGGAGACGGTGATGAGCCTCATGCCTGCAGCTCTGCTCGAATCGCTGACAGCAGCAGCCACATCCGAGGTTCAACCTTGGAAAGCAAATCCTCTCCTTTTATTAAGAATATATTATCCTTCAAGCACTTTCCACAGAGTGAGTCTGCTTTAAGTGCTGCGTGACTGAAACCTAGACACGGATTCTTTTCTGTTCAGTGTCTTTTTTTTTTAGCTGTAGTGATTCAAAAAGGATGATGCCACATGTTTAAAGTGGCCCAAACCACCATCAGGTCCAGCCTGCTGGCAGTCTGTGCAGGGAGAAATGAGCGTTCTCTGGACGGAGCTGCACTGAAAACCTCCTTGTGATTGCTTTGGTTGCAAACAGTCTCCCGTAGGTTGCATAGAAAAACAGACCTGCCTGCAAACAGTCGTCATTTACTCTCCGAGCTGCAGTGAAAAAGAAGACAGCTGTGCCTCGGCGCCACAAACAACACATTTTAAAAAGGTGCAACTTTCATTTTGAAGCTAAACGCTCTGTTTCCAGTCTGAGTCACACTTTCACAGTTTCAGTCCTGCTTGGAGAGCAGTCAGCAAGTGTTTGCAGACACGTCTGTGGCTTGGGCGCTACTGTGGCAGCTAAAGCACACACGCAGGTTTGGGCGCAGCCCTTTATGCCGCAGCTCGTGGCTGCCGGCTGCCTCCCACCACCGCTCGCCAACCAGAATACGCACTTCTCCCTGGTGACCACTGACTGACTGATCTCTGTTTGTATGAATGGAGCTGTAGCAATTGATTTCACAGCAGCTGCCAGCAGCCACAGTGTGACTGAGGCATTACGTACGGGTCAGTTTGCTGCTGTTAGCAATCAGTTATTCTCTCTTCTGCACTCTACCTTAATATCAGCTCACATGTGAGTGGGCAGCAATGCTTGTGGTGCACTTGCAGACATGAAAATAAGGAGTTATTTAACAGCTGGGTTTGTTTGTTTTTTGCCAGCTTAGCAAATATGATAAAAAAGTTCAAATGATTTATATGTGCTGTTCTCTGCTCTCAGTGGAACTCATCAAGTTCTTATAACTTTACCCGGTAGAGAATTTTCATTGGCTTCCAGGGCCTGATTCCTGCAGGGTGCAGCGTGCACACACACACACACACACACACACCTTCAGTGAGGAAATAATGAGGTAAATATTGTGCTTCTCTGGACTCTCTGCATCAGCCTCGGCTGTGATGGCCATGTTAACGATTGTGTAACAAAACAAGAGGATTTTTGATTGAGTTTATAGCTCTCAGAACTGTAGACAATAAAAACAGCTTTCTTTCGCCCACCTGTTTTAGTGCGCATTTAAATTATGTGTCGGTGGTGTTTGGTTAATAAGGGGCGCTGGGCTTCACCCCCCACCCTTCATCATTTGGAAATTATAATGTGCTGCAACATAATTATGAAATTGAAAATGTGTACTCATACTTTGCACCTGGTAGTCATGTCAGCTGTTAGTTGCAGGAGACGGCCTGTGCAACACATCACATCTACGTGTAGAAAACAGTGGAGCAATAAGAATGAAAAGACAAAGAAATTACCGTCTGAGGTCCAAGTCATCGTAGCTGATAAAGTTAATGTTATATTTGAGGGGAGAGAGACGGGATGCACACGCAGGATAATTTCACTGTAACATCTTCAAGTGCTTTATTATATCTCTGCAATAGACCTTACTGATGAAGCTTGCTAGCGCTCACTGATTACTCCACACTTTCTTCCAGAAATGGCCATTGCAGGTTCCATAAATTAAGATGGCAACAACCGTAATTTATTTTTTAAGCCACCATGACCCATTACTGCTTCGAACCTCAAAACCCTGAATGGAAATGCCAGAAAGGTGCCGCATTTTGATATCAGCCTCTGAGCGTGTCACGGATGCAGCATATCACCTCACCCCGATACCATCCCACCATTCAGCATCAGTGCCCTGCACACATCTCAGCGTGTCAAAGATCGTGCCAAGCCAAGCAGCAGATGGCGCGGGACGTCCCGCAGCGAGCCGACGCAGAGGCTGCTCCGGGAAACAGCAGCCGGCAAAGGCCCGCCAAGAGGGTCTGCATGTGCCACACTGAAGCATCACGAGTGCATGTTCACACTGTGCAACAGTTTCTTCTACCCACAAATTTGTTACCTGCTATAACAAAATGAATCCTGTAGAGCATGAAGGGATTTTTGATCGCTTATCTTGAGGTGATTACATAAATTTATGAAACCAAATGTAAATTTGCATAATTTTATGCAACCAACACGTCGATTTCTGCTGTGAAGTTGGATATTCTAACACGCAGGCCTGTGAAGTATGCAAACATCTGCTCCCTACAACAGAAGCTTTTTGCAGACCACATGACTCTATGCCTAAAATTTTGTCGTCACTGGTTTCATGAGGTTTCACAGGCTGGGACACGTGCTGCAGACGCTGACGTGGGTTTGTTATAAATATTCTCCCACTGTGACTGCTGCAGTGGTCTCTGGGTGCCTAAATATCCCTTTATTTTTATTTCAATTAATTTCTCTATCCTTATTCATTTGTTTCTGATTGGATTTAGAAGGACGGTCACACAAAGGAGTAACAGCAACACGAGACTGCTGGGATGATGTATGCCTTATTTATAAGACGATCATGTAAGATATTTATACAAGTGACATTAAAGGAGAGTGAGTGAGTGTGTGTGTGTGTGTGTGTAGTTTTTACTCTCATTAGTGAGTCTCATTGTGGGGTCCGTCCCCCAGGATGAAAATGATTCTGCAGCTTTGGCTCATGTTGTGGTGAAGTTAGTTTAGGTTTAAGCTCAGTTTAAAGTCTCCAGGACTTTGTGCGTGCATGGTATGTGTGATTATATCTGTAAGGCATGTGATCTATGTGGGTGCGTGTGTGTTTAGGTCATGGATGTATGTGTTAAATATTTAAAGCAGCAGCCCCACCTTGCGCCTTTCGTCGCCTCCTCTGAGTCCCGTGGGGGCTCAAAGACGAGCAGCTGCAGCCGCTGCGCCGCAGACCGCCAGTAAATACTTCTGTATTTATTTATTACTGCAAAGATTCTTCAACAGTGATTCAATGAGGCTGAAAAGTTTTTCACCTTGCAGAGACACCATCACAGTGATCACAGTACACAACTACAGTTTCAAGCAAAAAATGGATGTAGTCACTGTGACACCACTCTCTGGTTTCTGTAGTCCCACTTTGAAACCTCGAGTTAAGTGTTTTTAACTGGACGAAACTGGATGAGACGGGCCGCGGCACTGAACCGCACGGATCTGCTGAAGCAATGAGTCACAGACAGCGCCCCCTGGTGGCCAACAGACAGTTCTGACGGTTCAGGATTGGGGTCATCACCTGTGACGACCTCACGGGGTTAAGTTTAGACTTTCTGGCAGTAGCGTGATGGTGGGGACTGATGCATTTCTGGCTTCCGGTAAGCTTAAAAAGCAGGAGCATCATGGGTGAAGAGTCATCCCTTCAGCTGTGCTGTGGCACCAAATATGGACCCCAACTTCAGACCTGATCAGCTTGTAAAGATCTGCTTCAGTTAGAAGTGCTCGGGCCAGCTTTAGTGCCCAGATGACCCACAGAAGCAGCTCAGTTCTGGAGCATCCTGCGCCACAAGTGTGGCACGCTTTTGGCAACCAGGTGCCAGAATTAGCTGCTCACGTATAAAACCAATTACCCTTTTTGAACCAGAAACAATCATTAAACCTAATAAAATAATGTGTGTCCTTTACTCAACCACATTTCTGCTTTTGGACACTTCATTGCCTCGTCCTGTAAGTGAGGGTGTGTTGGCCATATTAAGAGTGATGGCAGCGATGATGATGGCATGCAGTGCTGCCCATTTCAGGGAATGTCATGCTGGAATACTGAGACAGCTACTTGTAGCTGGTGATCCGTTAGGATGCCAGAGTAGTGACTGTGTGTCTGTGCAGGTCAGAGGTCATTCCCATTTGCAGGCTGTTGTGGAGGTGGTGTGTGCAGTGCAGCCTGCTGTGTGTGTGATGAGAGTGGCCCGCAACAACGTGAAGAGAAAACGAACAATTCCCCCCCAAAATATCAATGTGCTGCAGGAATGTGGAGGCCAATGATCGCAGTAAGCCTGCTGCTATCCTGACCCCACACCAGTGCACTGCAGTACGTCACTGACCTGTGCAGTAGTGGATATCAGAGATTTGGGAAGAAGGAGGCTAACTGGAATGCTCATGCATCATTTACGTGGATTTTTCTTTAGCTACCGTCACCTAAAAGCTGTGGAAATGAGCTTCCTCTGGAGTTTAGGCTCCACCTTCAGTCGGTCTGCTAGTTAGCCACTCGTGGACATTTAAGGCCCAGACTGCTAATTATCCACCCCTCAGCATCAGTCAGTGGGATCTTTCTTTATTTTGGGTTGTCAGTGCTGAATTTCTGTGATGTTCAGTGATCTCTGCTCACTGCATCGTTGCTTCTCTCTTCCTGTGAGGATGCTCCTTTCGTGATGGGACGAGGAGTGCTAGAATCAATCAGGAGGAACTTCAAGGAAAGAATCTGCTTCCCCAAATCAAACTGAAGTGTTTGAGGTGGTTCAGGGATCTGACTAGTTTGCCTTCTAGAAGGCTTCTAGGATGAGATGTTCCAGACACGTCCAGCCTGGGAGACCCCAGCACAGACCCAGGCCACGCTGAGGACATCGTGCCTGCGCTGGCTCGGGAACACCTCGGTGCCCCCCGAGAAGAGCTGGAGGAGGTTGCATCTATTCTGACTCCTACCTCCATGACCTGAACCTGAAAAGCACGATTAGACGGATGGATGGATATTCTTCTAAACTGCAGGGCTGTCCAGCTCTTACTTACGTTAGCACCATGAACATTGTTGGTAAGCTGCTGGTTGTTTGAGAAGAATTATTACAGTCTGCACATTGAAGAGCTCGGGGTGGATACATGGCAAATATCTGGAGATCCAGTTCATGAGAGCAGATTTGGAGGCATCTAAAAAACCCACAGTTTTGCATGTCAGGGACGGATATTCACTTATAAGTCACTTATAAGACAGAAGATTCAAAAATCAAGCAACCCAAATCAGATGAACGGTTTCATACATCACAGCTTGAATATATATAAATAAGAGAACATATCCATTCACCTTCGGTATTGCACCAGTTTTATGTCCAATATTTGTGGCGCTGCTCTCCAAACACTGCCCCCTGGTGGAGAAGGTTTCAGTTAAACTTGGAAGAAGTTTTTTCAAAAGTGTGAAAATGCTTAAATTTGCTAGTAAACCTAATTGCATCTGCACCTCGGCATCGCCGCATCATAACTGGGATCAGCTTTTCTTCTGTGGTGTCTCCTGCATGAATAAATGAGCGATTTGGCTGTTGGAGGCTCGGTTGGAGGTCAGCAGAGAGCATAACGGTGTTATCCTGCCTGTGGGGGCATCAGTACAGAAACCTGTATTTCATTGCAAACTGCTCCTCCGTGCGTTTGATTGCTCACACTGTGAGCTGTAACCATATGGCTGCAATTCAAATCTGTGTATCCACTGCAGTCTCAGTGCTGCTGCTGTCCCAGGATGGTCTCTCTGTCCTGAGAGTCCAAAATGAATAATGCAGAAGTGTCTCTCTATATTCTGCTGCAGCTTCATGAGAGGAGCTTCAGGATGATTTCAGGGTGAAAGAGCTGCTCTCTCTGCGCTCGTTTGAAGGGTGAATAAAGGCCCTTGTGGCACATTCAATAAGGAGCTGTCCTTGGAAAATGTAAATGAGTGTGGCCTGTGAACCTGCTGATTTGATACCAGAGCAGCAGCTCAGGGGAAAAGTGTCAACCATTTTATCCATGCAGTAATACTTTGTATTTATTATTCTGCATCGATACTTTAGTTAACTTTGCTCATCCTGTTTTTAGGGCCAATTTTCTATGGCCTTTTTTTTGTATGGTTCACCATTTAGAGTCATAATGGCGGCACAGAGAAGCACTTTATTGCTGAGGTTGGTATAAGAGGTTGGGGGGGGGGTAACTGGGACACAGATGGAAAATTGTCTTGTGCTGCAGCAGCCAAAAAAGCAAATGAATTTTAAAAAATGCATTAAATAGTGACAACTATTGCTCACATGAAGCAAATTACTCAAAAAGAATACAATGAAATTCAGGCAAAATCCAAAATAAAACCCAATAAAGCAAACGTCATGGAGCAGCTGTGTGGCAGGCAGAGGAGGACGAGGAGTCGACTTAAACTTAGCTTTTGTTCACAGGGAGAAATACTAAATATACACAAGGCTGGAGCCAGAAATACATTAACCAGGAAACTGGGAAACAACACTGGAAAGCACAACACGAGGAAGCCAAAGACGAGGACACGACAAAGAGCCGAGGAGGACACAGACAATTCACACATGAGGCAATCAGGGAGAGTAGAGACAGCAGGGGGACAACAGGTGAACTAAACACACTGAAAACACAGCACACGATACAGAGACTGTCAAAGTAAAACAGGAAGTGAGTGAACGTGGAAACAGACACAACCAAACACAACCAGGGATTACTGCAAGAGGGTACAAAACTCGAGAAAACTGAGACTCAGAGACAAATTCTAAATGAAATAGCTAAAAATAACAGACTGAATGTAGAAAACACGCAACAACAACAACAACAACAACAACAACAACAAATAATAAGACATCAAAGCTGCTGAGTATGAACAGAAGGTAAAATACTGCAGAGGGCTGAGCCAAAACTGCTGATGATGAGCAGAAGAGGGCGTCTGACAGGCTGAACCGTGGAAATGCATGATTCAGATAGCAAACTGCTGCGGGTTACATCTGTGTGCGTGTGTGTGTGAGTGTGTGTGTGTGTGTGGGAGAGAGAAAGAGAGAGAGAGAGAGACTGAGCCACAGGTGGTTTTCTGAAATTAGAAAGATGACATCATGCTCTGACAGGCTGTGCATGTGTTGATACATATTTGTATGCATAGATGTGTGAGTCAGTGTGAGTGCATGGGTGCAACTGTTTTATGGCAGCAGGTGTGTGACAGCATGTTGTACGTATGTGAAATATGTGGTTACTTCACTGTCTGTGAGACTTTGAGTGTGCCCTTGAACGTGTGTGTGTGTGTGTGCGTGTGTGTGTGTGTTCTCTTTGCATTGTAATACTCATTCTGATTGCTAAATCTTACCCCTATCAAAGCCCCCACGCAGTGCAGAAACTGCTGAGCTATAATAACTCTGATCTTGGCAGCTGTGAATGGATGTCCTGCTTCTTGAGTCAAAAAATGGTCCAAAAGGCACCAAAGCTGCAAACACAGTCCATTTGAGTGAGGTGAAGCCTGTGGCAGCTAGGCCACACCCACCTGTGGCCTCAGGTATAACACTCTAAGTACTATACTGCTAAAACTACGTCACTGGGGGAACTCTTCAAGTTGTTTCGGTTGGAAAGTTTTATCATTGGAGTCTATGGGACTGACTCACTGCTGGCGCCACAAGTGGACATTAGAGGAACTGCAACTTTCAAACCCCAGCACACAAGCTTGAGGCTAGCATTTAGTACAAACAGCAAACACTTTATAATAGAAAAAGCATCAAACATGCTGTCAGTGGGATAGGTGCATTATCTTTTATTGATTTATTATGTCGCTTTTGTTGTTGTTTGTTATTGATATTTTCCCCTCCAATCAGTGAAAAAAGGCGAGCTTTTATGTGCAGCTGAATTTGGAAGTGTTTCTTGATGGTCACATTCCGTTTGTGAGTAAAGCAGAGAGGGAATGTTTCAAGGTTCTAAAGCTTTTATGTGTTTGAGCGCCCACCACACACACACGCACACGCACACACACGCACACACGCACACATCGAGCTGTTTGCGCTGACATATGGCTCTTGTGTTATCAGGTTTCTGCAGCACAGATCTGTCTTTCACATTATCGACTGTTACTAGGTCACTTTACAAGATCTGAGCATACTTAGACACACTCTTCCCCTCAGGTCACAGCAGCTGTGACTCATGGTGTGAACACTGACACCACAACAAACCTGTGACAGTCACACTCGGTACCGCAGTGTCAATGCTATTTTAAAAATCCTTGTGAAAGGGGTGAAGGGTTTACAGCTTTATCTTCTGAAGGTCTGACTTTACGGAAGGATGAACCACTAAGACCGAAGGGCAATCGCTGCACAGGCAGCTCCTCACCTCTCCGGTTTCAATGAGAGGAAAATCCGCTTCTGATGGTGAATACAATTTTTCAGGATACACAACTTTTATGAAGGTATTTTTTTCTGTTGTTACAATTTAGTGTTCTGAAATCTATTATTAACATGGAATTAGTGGTTCTCAGAGTTCAGGTGGCCCAGGAACAACTTTAAAGGCTGCATTTTCATGCTGCTGACATGGGAGCACCAAATCTGACAGACGGAGAGTTCATACAACCGCCTACAAGCAAAGGAATTCAGAGCTCCATTTACATAGTTTGCAAAGAAGGAAATGGTGTTGCAAAGATTTTTTATAGACATATTTTTCCTGCAATTGCAGCATGCTCACCTGTATTATACCTGCAGCAGACGAACCAATCAGACTTTTGGATGCAACAACAGTTTGCATGTTCTCCGCGTGTCTGCGTGGGTTTCCCCCGGGTACTCCGGTTTCCTCCCACAGTCCAAAGACATGCACTTACTGGGGTTGGGGTAATTGGCTAATCTAAATTGCCCATAGGTGTGAATGAGAGCATGAATGTGAGTGTGAACGGTTGTCTGTAACTCTGTGTTGGCCCTGCGACAGGCTGGCGACCTGTCCAGGGTGTACCCTGCCTCTCACCCTATGTCAGCTGGGATAGGCTGACATAGGGGGCTGGGATAGGCTCCAGCCTATCCCAGCCCCCCCGTGGCCCTGAAAAGGATAAGTGGAAGCGAATGGATGGATGGATGGATGGATGGATGGACATTATCAGAAGTATTGGGACTTACTGAGACATTACTTAATATTCCCCGTTTAGAGGAATATAAATTTGTATGCATAGACTGTAAATGAATGATGGATAACCACCGGTACAACACGCAGTGGTGACGGCTCAGTCACATGGGAGGAAAAACAGGAGGTAACTTGGAAACTCAGTGACCATTCAGTGACTGACTGCAAATAGTTGGTTTGGTTGTTAGGTGATTGCACAGGTCTCCTCCTTGGAGGCAATCTGTCTCCAAACAGTCCGAGTGCAGTCGCTCTCAGACATGGTGCTGACGGTCTGCAAATATCTGCTGTCTAATTTATAGACAGCAATTATAGATAGACACAGTGCAATCAATGTGAGTCTGCACTGATGAGCACACCCCGTGTGCGATGTCTGTCTGTGTAACACGGGACTTCATTCATCTGGTTGCTACATGGTAGTTTTCTGGTTAGATTCCAAACAACAGGAAGGTTGCCGAGTGTGTCATTTGGCAGCAAGTACGTCACTTTTTGTGGAGGAATTTCTGAGTTTCAAATGGAGGTATGGCTGGAATTTAAATGTTAGCAGTTAATGTGAATTTCTGTATTTGCAGAAAGCAACAAATCTGCAATTTTTACCAGTTTATCGCAGTTAATCGCTGTATTGTCACAAACTGCATGTAATTCCCTGAGCATGGTTCTGCTGCAGGTTTCTTCCTGTTAAAAGGGAGTTTTTCCTTTCCACTGTCTCCAAGTGCTGCTCGTTGGGTTTTTTTTGTTAAAGTTGTTGTTTTTTTCAGCTTCAGGAATCTTGGGTTCTTTCTTGGAAGTCCTTTCCCGTTTTTCTCGGAAAGTTCCTTCATTTTTTGACCTGTTTTATGGCTATGATAACAACCATTTTGACACATCAACTGTGAAAAGCATCAGAATGTCACACATGCTCCGAAGACATATGGGTGACATACAGTCACACGGTGCAACATCATCTGCAGTGCACGACATCTATAAAGAGCCACCCTGGAGCTATACCGGGAACCACAGCGGGAAATGTCATGACGTTTTACAGGTGCTGACATTTGTTCATGCCAGTTGCACAATGATGACATTGACTTTGCAACAAGAGTAACAAAGGAGTAACAAAGAGTGTGAGATGTTCCCGGTGAAAGTTTATTTCTAATCTCAACACATGTAACAGGTTTGACTCTAACAGTTACATTTTTAGAGGAATCATGCCTTTAACAGTCAGTTAAGTTTAAATAGTTCTTACGCAATATTATGAGCCACTATTACAAGTTTAAACTTTTTTTCATTTCAAGTTTTAATGGTTTAAATTTATTTATTTTAAATTCCTGCATTTAAAATTGTTTTAAAAAAACCTAAAGCTATTAACAGATGGTAAAGAAATAACCTTAGTTTCTTTTTGTATGTGTGCAATGTTTTGTAATACCAATTTGTACCACATGGTGGCACAGTGAGTCAATGTAACCTTTATTTAACCAGTCATTGAGGATCCATTGTTGTTTATAATGGTAGCCCGGCAAGAGCACGGCCTCTCACAGGAATAGCAGTAGTTTGATTTAATTCTCAAAAGTTAAGTAGCAACACACAAGCGAGAAGTTCTCAACACATCCATTGACAAAATGCTGCCCCCTGGTGGATGAAAGTTTTGGTTTAGTTCTGCAGAGAACTACAAAAAGTACCTTTTCTTTGAAAAAAGAAAAAAGCTTCAGGGTTTTTAAAGCCCTCAGGCGTATTGATGATACCCATCCATCCATCCATCCATTCGCTTCCGCTTCTCCTTTTCAGGGACGCGGGGGGGCTGGAGCCTGTCCCAGCTGACATAGGGCGAGAGGCGGGGTACACCCTGGAC
>VUQK01043822.1:0-11018 GCA_015106715.1 Bujurquina vittata
TGCCGGACCTTTCTTAATGATATCCAGCTTTTCTTGAAAAGTCTCTGTTGAAAATGGCTTTAACAATGAATCTGCAACCAAACCCATTTCTTCTCCTCTTTCAGCCATTGTGGGTTGACAAAATCAACACAACTATACAGACGCAGTTTGCTAGCTCTGGCTAGTACGTGCTCTGACTGTCCAATCAAAGTGTATGAATATGCTGACGTTACCGTACGCCTGCTAGAAGGCCTTGATGCTTGTAACTAGAAAATCTGATTGGTTGAACCAACAGGTTGATGGACGATTATTTTGTGCTACAGGGCCTGCAGAAGTGATTGTGAAGGCCTCCGGGCAGATTTCTTTGACCCTAGCAACAAATGAAAATGATTGGTTAACTGCATTAATATGAAAATACACGTCTGGAAACACGGGAAAAGTTATGAAAGGAACCGTACAGACCATTTGGAATTATTTAACAAGTATTGATGGTCAAAATATACATAATATGATTCAGATATTTTTTAGGCCAGCAGAGAAGGCCTTGCAGGCCCTGACGGCCCGCCACTGCTAGGACCCAATAGAAAACCCTACAAACCGTGCCGAGTCGAATTCAGTAGGTATGAGTGGAAACATTAGATATACCACAATTGGGATAGAATTAGTCTATCTGTGTTAGTAACAACTCAAATGGAGATTTTGACATAATAACTGCATAATTATGCTAAAAGAGCCACCAGCCAACATGTAACGTAACAGCAGGAGTGCTGTACATCAAATGTCCAGCAGATGTCAGCACTCCTGAATGAGCTGTTAAATGGGGCTTTGTGTGATCAGGATTTTGGTGAAGAGGTTTGCTGGAAAGATTTGACACATTCGCGGGGCCTCATCACACCATCACTACCTTCTGGCTCTGCAAAGGACCCTCTTTGTACAGTATGTGGACTGTTCCACACTGCATCTGTTTTATGCTAATGTAAAGGATTCTCACTGTGCTTTCCCACCACTTGGCAGATGAGATCACTATCTGGCCTTTCCTCAGCCCACTACAAACCCTGTGTGATGACGCTGGCTGCTATCAGCCGCTCATACAGGAAATGGTTGCTGAGGCCTGCGAGTGTCTCAGGGACTGTTTTGAGTGCACAGACTGTAGTGTGCTGATGGAGCCACAGAATAACAACATGAATGTGGACATTATATACCGCAAGGCAGCCATTCCCAAACTTCAGAGAGCAATTCATTATGTCATTCATTACAGTAATTTTGCACTTCTGAGAGGTAATGAGCTGCACGCTTTTGTCACACAGTTGCCAATGAACTAAATAAACCTTTGGCCCCACTTCTACATACAGTACTGCAAACCTATTATCAATGCATCAAAGGGTTGGCACCATGTTTGCTTTTCTGAAGAACTTCTGCAGATGTTTTATCAGATTAGCAGCTAATTTTCTGTTTACCCCATCACTGATGACTTTCACACACAAAGATGGTTCCCTGATTAA
Organism: Bujurquina vittata; assembly: GCA_015106715.1. Lineage (NCBI taxonomy): Eukaryota > Metazoa > Chordata > Actinopteri > Cichliformes > Cichlidae > Bujurquina > Bujurquina vittata. The sequence goes on from VUQK01043822.1 coordinate 1,482, forward strand.
AATGTCAATTCTCTGAAAAAGAGATGTAAATGACAGCAGAGGGGGTGTGTCACAATGTCTGATACCAAAAATCATATTACAGATTCTGTGAATTGTGAAACCATTATCTATCAGGGTGTGGAGTAGAGAGGACCCACTGCAGGACACGAGCAGATGGAAGAACAAAAGCTGTTTTACTGAGGCTGCTGCAGAACCAATAATAATACGAAACAAATACTCAACAAGAATGAGTCAGAGATCAAACCACCGACCTTCTAACTGGTAGATGGCAAACTCTACCTCAGCTGGGGCAGCTGAGCCACAAAACTGAAAGTCACAATACAAAAAACAATGAAGTTATACAGGAACCAAAACAGAGAATCACAAAACTCATTCCTCAGAAAACCACAAATTCAAAACAGCAATCAAAACCTAATATTATCACAAACTCACCAGTGGAAATCAAAATAACAATGATAAAGCTCCATCAGACGCACAAAAATCTAAACACTAGATTAACAATAAAACCCAAAGTGAGATGACACATCCTCTCTAAAGCATGCACGGACAGATAAAACAAAAATAATTAATGTCCATGAACATGAAGAGACAGATTTTAGTTTTGCATACCGCCATGAGACTGGGCTGGTGTGTTTAGGCTCTCATCTTTGCTGGCACACTGTTGCGCTTGATATTACATGTTAATGAATGTACATGACCTGAAACGATTCCTTCAAAGTACAAACCTGCCTCCCTCAAAGGCCCAAGTTACACATTCTTCTTTTTGGTTACGCGTTGTGTTCATCTCGTACATCTTAAATACCGTGGGCACGCCAAATGTCTGACAGATCGGTTTGAAAAACATATGCAGTCCATCCATCCACCCACCTATCCATCCATTTCTTTCGCTTTTCCAGTGCTGGGTCACAGTTGGGCTGTAACCCTTTGCAGCTGTCATAGGGCGAGAGGCAGGCTGCGCCCTTGGACAGATTGCCAGCCTACTGAGAGGCTAACACAAGCATAGAGGCAAGGGTTAGAGTTAGGGTTAGTATTTCCTGTTTTGTGTTTTCATTGAATCATTTTGTACTTCTGCTTGTTAAAATAAAGATTTATCTATTCTGTAAATTCTATAAGCTTCATTTCACTTCTCAAATATCACTGTGTCCATCTGCTATATTTAACTGAAATTTAACTGATCCGAACAACGAATGATTTATAAAGGAAAATCATGAAAATTATCAGGGGTGCCCAAATGTTTGCATGCCACTGTATAAATGTCCTGTCTTCTCTTTTGTCACTGATGGCCTCCTGTGAAGCTAACCTCTGCTGAGCTTACCTCCCAGTGGGAATTTATGTCTACTGTCGGCCACCACAGTCCCTGGCGTACGAATCCCTCTGAATTGTTATTCTGCTCCGCCCGGTCCCCAGGCTTTCCCTCGTGGCTGGCTAGATGTCCTGAGCTGTTATTCTTGCTTCTTTGTTTTTGACAGTCCTGCTCCCTGTTTTTTGATTCGGGTTCCACTTCCTGTGTCCACTCCCTTTGATTGCCTCATTTGTGAGTATTTAAGCCGCGCCTTTCCTTTTACTCGTTGTCAGAGTGTCTGCTTTTCTCCTCGTGTACTCTCGTCTCTTTTGGATTCTGTTTTTCCTTTGATTGTTAATGTTTGTATTCTGTGGATTTTTGCAGCAGCTACAATAAAAGGCCAACTTTAGTTATTCTGTCTGTCTCCAAATGTGCATTTGGGTTCTAATCCTTCAACCGCTGACCCTGTCAATGCTTGTGCATCTGTGTGTGTGTGTGTGTGTGCGTGTGGCGTGAGTGTGGCTGTGTGAGAAAGAGAAACAACTGTATGCAGAAAGGAAGACAGTCAGATACATGATATGAAGAAAAAGAGGAAGTGGTGTGTGTGCGTGCGTGCATATGTGTGTGTGTGTGTGTGCGTGCGTGTACATGTGTGTGAGAGACATGATACAAACTAGGTAACAGCCAATCTTGAAGTCACGGCATCACAGCCACACATCAGCGGATGCGTCTTCACTTCTGCCTCTAATCGTTAAAACTGAAGCGGTGGGGCTCGGCTCAATACTCAGCTCAACTTTTCAGGTAAGAAATGAGAACTTTTTCTGGGTTAAAATTCTCAGGTGAGATATTTCTCCCCAAAAATGTTTGCACTTATTGTGAGTTTTTGCACCGTTTGTATTTTCCAACCTTGTACGTCTTTTAAAAATATTTTCCGAAGTGCTCTATGTAATGTTAGAAAAATGAATCTCACTGGCAGGGTTTTTCCAATCAAGGGAAGGATTGGGGGGGCGGAGGTATTTGATTGAAGTCAGAGGTAGTTAGTGTTGGTTAAATGTGCACCTAAGTTAGAAAAAAAGAGACCAATTAAACTGTTTTTTTCCTTTTTATGCAGCAACTAATTAGTTATCAGATTTGAAAATTTTGCACATTAACTCTTGATACGTTGAGAATAGACATGCATTATTGTCGCATTCATTAAAAAAAATGTTTTTGTGGGCATTCCTTTTATCTTCTATGATATTCTGAGGGAAACAGCAGCGTGTGGCACAACCTGCACAACTGTGTCATAAAACACAGTCCTTTGGTCAACTGTGCATGTGCGCTCATCAGAGCTGTTGTAAATACATGATAGCAAGTATCAAAGGATTTGTGTTACTGTCTTCAGATATTTTGACTGCTCTGTAAGCAGACTGTGAAGAGTGTTTGTACACTAATAATGTGCGACACTTAATTACTGAAAGGCAAACACATTATTTTAACAAATTAATGGACGTCTCACGTAGCTCCACATCCTTCAGCTCAAAGCATCACACAGATCATTCATTGGAACACGGTTGTATACGTTTGTCTCTGTTTCAACTAAGCCGTATGTTGAATGTAGCATTAAATGCATATGATGATCAAATGTAACGAGTTACACAAGAATCAGTGTGTCAGGCAAACAAACCTAATTTATGGTTGCTCAGAGAAAGTTAGTGGGTAGTGCTTTAAAAAGTCCGTGGTTAAAAAAAAAACCCAATTACCACTTTTTCTAAACCTCTTTCATTGCTTTTCACAGTAACACACCACCTCAGAGGTTTCTTAAAAATGCTATGCTGGCACAAATCATTGTTCCAGGTGACACTGAAACATGAATTTGAAAGTCACACTAACTGTAAAACAAAAACATGACAATTTTTTGTCTATTTTTAGACAGTTTTCTTTGTCGTCATCTTTGCTGGCTTAATCTCGCAATTTGTATTACACACTAAAGAAAAGTTTGCACAACTTAAAAAGATTGCTTCATAGCAGTATTAGTGGATAGGACTGGTTTTAAGTTTAGGACCTGCATTTGTCCCCAAAGGCTCACGCCACACTCGCCTCTTGCTGGTCGCATAATGCCTTAAGTTAAGATCAGGTGAAGATCAACACTTGCCCATATTTCTGGGTCCTAACACATCAACATTGAGGACAAAATGTTCACCTGCTCCCTAATATATCCCACCCAAGAAGAAGCTCCATGATGAAGGGTCACCACTTCACCTGTCAGTGGTGACCCTTCGTGGAGTTGCTGCCCCAGGTGGACGAGTTCAAGCATCTCAGGCTCTTGTTCACGAGCGATGGGAGAAGGGAGCGGGAGATCGACAGACGGATCGGGGCTGCTTTTGCAGTGATGCAGACGCTGCACCGCTCTGTCGTGGTGAAGAGGGAGCTGAGCGTGAAAGCAAAGCTGTCAGTTTACCACTCGATCTACGTCCCTGCTCTCACCTATGGTCAAGAGCTTTGGGTAGTGACTGTAAGAACGAGATCATGAATACAAGGGGCAGAAATGAGCTTCCTCCGAAGGGCTGAGCGCTCCCTCAGAGATAGGGTGAGAGGTGCAGCCACTCAGGAGGGGCTCAAAGTAGAGCTGCTGCTCCTCCACAAAGGAGGAGTAGTTGAGGATGCCCCCTGGGCGCCTCTTGGATGAGATGTGCCGAAAATGTTCCACTGGGAGGAGACCCCGAGGCAGACCCAGGACACACTGGAGAGATTATAGCTCTCAGCTTGGATGATTTGCAGGAGGTGGCTGGGCAGAGGGAAGTCTGGGCTTCTGTTTAGGCTGCTGCCCCACGATCCTGCCCTGGGACCTGTCAGTGGTCACAGTGCTATGCCTGATTGGGGTATTTTCATGTAAATGTTTGAAAGTGATGTACGGATATTTCATAAATCAACTTCACCATGACTTCAAAATGTTGTGCAAGAACACTTTTCATGCAACACCATAAATAAAGGAAGGAAGGAGCAGCAGTGACCTTATTTTAAACAGACAGGGAATAGGTGCCACAGATTTTTTTACACCCCTTCCTTCAAAGTCTTCAGTTTGAACTATATTAGTCGTGGCTTAACAGATATAGATATAAACTTTATTTTGACTGGCTGGTAGAAACATACAGTCGCAGTTTGCTTTTTCTCCTTGTATGGTCTCTGCTGTGTCATGTTTATTTCCCGTCTGACTGCAGCAGCTTTGCTTCTCTAAACTGCAGAAGCCACATTTGTGCTCAACAGCTTATTCTTTGAAGTGCTACAGATCTGCTTACATCTGTAACTGCCACCACAGTTTTTGTGCAATAGTAAATCCATATATATTTGAAATTAATCTCTCTGGTCCTCTTTTCATTTTCAGACTTTAGATTCTTTATTATTTGCTCCTTTAAACTCTCACAACCAGACTTTTCTTAATCTTAAAGTAACTTCCAAGATCACTGACTAGCTCCAGACTAGCAGCCTGCCAAAGCTTCTACTACAGAGGTACTAACTTATATTATGATTGGTTAATCAAGTGCATTTTAGCAGCGCCTTACCCTCTTAATTGCTAATAGAAGCAGAAAGGATCTACTGTACTTTATTCACACTCTGCATCTGCATTGTGACTTGCATTTTGTTAAATGAATATTGACAATGATGAATGCAATATCTCTATATTTACCTTTTTTATGAGACCCGCTGAGGAACAGATTACTTTTGTTAAAACCTGATACATACTTGATACAAACTTTTGGACAGAAATATGCTCAATATCTTCAAAATTACTAAAAGTCCCCAATTACAACTTATACAATATAAAATTCTCCATAGCATGCACTATGCTGGACAAAGGATGATCCAAATGGGCCTTACACACTCAAACATATGCACCCACTGCACACGCAATTCAGAGAACTATCTGCATGCTCTGTGGTCTTGTATACCTGTTCAGAAGTTCTGGCAGGGAATATGTGAAGACCTGTCCACATGGTTTAGATGTTGTGTCCCAACTTCCCCCAGACTGTATTTTAGGTGGCATAAATAAATTGGTTATGGTCAAATATATCACACGTAGTTCTTACCGCCTTGTGCATTGCTAAGAAAACTATCCTCATTAACTGGAAATCAAAAAAATAAACTGTGCATTACTCCATACAGAAAGTTATTAGTAGATCATGTTAGCTTAGAGCTTAGAGAATGTCTGCTTCTTCTAAAAACCAATTGGATGAATTTGACTCTCTCTGGTTCCCACTGATCAGCTCCATTACTTAGCGGGGGTGGTTGGCTGTGGGCTCTGCTCCGGGTGTGCTTTGTGGGCGGCCTGGTGTGGACTCCGGGGGGGCCTGTGTGTGTTTGTTTGTTTATTAAGATCCCCATTAGCCACAGATATACTGTAGCTATTCTTTCTGGGGTCCACAAATCATCAATTAATGTTAACAGTGCACATAAACATAAACACTCACTCATGAATAAATATGAAAAACATAATCCAGCAACAATCAATATACACAATTAAAACTGAAACAAACACAAAAGAAAAGAAAAGCTCCAATTATACTTATATATCAAAACCTAAAATTAACTACATACAGTACCAGAGCACACGATTTAGAATATTTATTAATAATTATTTACTCATTAAATATTGCTTTAAAAGTTTTTTAAAACTCATTAAACTTGATTCTTGTATAATTCATCTAGGTAATCTTTTAGCACCTGATCTTACTCTGGGTAAAACAAAACGTCCTTCAGATACTTGCCTTGTCACAGTCACTTCTACACACATTTAAATTTATCTTATCATACAAAATTTTCAGAGTTTTCCTAATAATAATATTTCTAAAAACACCAATAATGAATAGAATAATTTATTATTTACCATTAACCAGCTAAGACTGTGATGCATCATTAAAATATTAGTTCTATAACCACAAGAGAAAACTAATCTAGCAGCTTTATTTTGTACCATCTGTAGTTTTTTTTAAATTAGATTAATATTACCACTGGACCAGACCACAGGACAGCAATCCAACTGAGAGAATGTCGTAGCCTGAATTAATAGTTGGCTCGATTTCTGAGTCAAAAACTTCTTGTATTGCCTCACTACTGAAATCCCATTACCCATATTTTTCATTACCTTATTAATTTGTTCAGTCCAGCATAATCTATCATCAAGGATTACTCCCAATAGCCTGGTTCTATGAACTTGCTTTACAGGTTCATCACTGATATATAGTTGTAAAACAGGGTTCTTCTTTATAGCATGATTAGCACCTATAATCATACTTTTTCATTTAACATTAATTTATTACTTCTAACCCATTTAACTACTTCATTCAACTCATCGTTTAAAACTATATTTAATTTTTCCGCTGTATTAGCTGCTAAATATATAGCTGAATTATCTGCAAACATACAAATAGTTGTGTGTTTTAAAACAAGTGGTAAATCCTTAGTAAATATGGTATACAGCAATGGTCCCAAACATCACACTCGAGTCAGAATATCACATACAGTATCCAGATACAACACATTAGCGCTAGGTGGTCTGTAACAACAACCAACCAATAATGTTCTTAAATAGGGCAGATGTATCTCAAGCCATAATATTTCAATATTGTTCGACATAAAATCTTCTCTAATCTTCACTGGTATATAATCTTGAATATAAAATGCCACACCCCCACCATATGCATTTCTATCTTTCCTATCAATTTTATATCCCTGTACAGTCACTTCCTGTGGCCAGTAGTGTCCAGTAGCTTCCTGAGACTGGAATCCTGGGGCTGCCTTCTTGTGGTGTCCATGTGCTTGTCCTGGTTGTTGGTGGTGGGGGCCTTGGGTGGGTGCTGCTTTGCAGTTTTGGGGTGTAGCCGGGGTGCTTGGAGTGACGGGTGCTGGCCCTTGGCCGGTGATCTCTGTAGGGCTCGGGGTGTGTTGTCTGGGGCCCGGGGCCCTGGAATTGCGATGGCTGCTGGTGGGTCCCCCCTGGTACTGGGGGGGGGGGGGGTCGCTGCTGTCCCGGGCACGCCACCAGGTTGGATGGGTTGGCCTGGCCTGCGTCAGGATATCCGGTCTGCATTTTTGGGGCTGTGGGGTGCCTGCATCGTGAGGGTGGTGGGGCGGCCATCGTGGGGTGGCTGGGGGGGACTGGGCACCGTATTTCCAACTCAGGCCAGTTTGTCTTGTCTCTTCTTTATGTATATCACCCCAGATTCAGTGGGTGGGTAGATGCGGGTGAATGTGTATCTTTGCACATTTGTCACAGTCTTCGTGGGTGTACTCGGGTGTACTCGGGTGGGTGAATGCGTGCAGGTAGGGATGTGTGTGTGTGCATATGTGTGTTCCTGGTTGTTTTGGTTAGTTTGCTTGTGCTCTGTCCCATTTTTCTGTCTTCTTCCCTTTCTCTCTCTTTTTTTTAATTTGTCAGCCTGATAACCCTGAAATTACTACAAAATGTACATGTACACAAATAAATAAATAAAATAAAAAGGCAAACATTAACAAGAGAAGCCTACAGAGATTCTATAGCGCTCATCTTGGAAGAGCAAATATCTTTGGCATAACAGTGCATTTAGATCACGCTTCTGCTTGGAAAATCTGCCAGACATGACAAGTTTAAAGAGAAAAGAAAAAAAACAAACACAAAAAATGGATACATAAAACTTTTGAATTAAAAGAGGGTGTACATTGACTTCAGCTCTACAAGTACTCCATGTGAAATCACGTGAGTGTGAGGACGACCCAAATGCAGGACAAGAACGCCTAAAAGGAATACAATAATATAGAGTCACACATGGCGTAATTTTAGGATTTCCTCCTCACTGTCTGTTAGGTTAGGAGATGTTTGCAGAGTAACATTTTGCTCTTTTTCAGTTTTCTCTGATCCCAGCCACACAATGTTTTCCAATGCCTCTCTGCCCACCCCCACACTCAAGCCTCCTAAAGATGACCAGAACTTGGACAATCTCAGCATCATTTTCTACGGGCTGATTATCGTGCTCGGCATCACGGGGAACTCGATGGTGATCTGGGTGGCAGGATTCAAACTTAAGGTGGATATAAAGTGATATGTTTCAAATACCTTCTGAGCTGGTCAGTAATCTGTTTAGCAAAAGCTTAGTGAAAACTGTCACATTTATTCTGTATCATATTTTACAACTCTCTACAGGACAGCTTCAGCAAAGACAGTAAATATATTTGGTCATTTTGATAAGATAGCTTGTCTCACAGCATTTGTTAACATGTTTGTATTTGTAAACATTTCTGGCAGCTGTGCGAATAATGTCCAGAAAACTAACTGGGAATTACGATAAATACAATAAATATAGGGACAGGCATCATCTGCTGTGGGGCTGAGGGGCGAGAGAGAGGATAAAAGACACACTCTGGAAGAGAGACAGAGAGTAATAATAACTAACAGAGTGAAGTATAAACAGAGTGAAAAATAGGTGAATGAAAAAGAAGCAGTGCATCATGGGAACCCCCCAGCAGCCTAGGCCTATAGCAGCATAACTAAGGAAGGGTTCAGGGTCACCTGATCCAGCCCTAACTACTGTATAAACTTGATCATAAAGGAACGTTTTAAGCCTAATCTTAGTAGAGAGGGTGTCTGTCTCCTGAATCCAAACTGGGAGCTGTATAGCAGGAAATTACAGGTCATCCAGCCTTTATGTCTTTATGACATTCCTGCAGTTAAACTAATTGATGTGTGTCATCAAAGATGCATTTAAGATTGAAGCATTGATTAATTGTATGACTTCTTTGGGCACCTGGTAGGAATGTGGCCTAATAGATATGCTGATGATTTGGAGGAAGTAACAATGTTAATAAAGAAAGATCAATCAGAACAAATACAGATAGTACTGAAAGCATCTATCTATCTATCTATCTATCTATCTATCTATCTATCTATCTATCTATCTATCTATCTATCTATCTATCTATCTATCTATCTATCTATCTATCTATCTATCTATCTATCTATCTATCTGTCTGTTATTGATAACAGCTGACTTAGTTTGATAATAAGGTAGAGGAGGGTGCTGAATGGTGATGTTTTACAGCTGATAACGGTCAGTCAGTAGGCCAAAAACATCCGAGTCTGGTTACTTACTTTATTTGTATAATGTCTGATTTTTTTTGTCTATCTTCTCTATCTTGTTCTGTTGTTCTTGTTCAGCCAACAGTTACCAGTGTGTGGCTGGTGAATCTGGCGATAGCAGACCTGATCTTCTGCTTCACACGAGTATTGTCTCTCACTAAGAAGT
>VUQK01043823.1:3306-16210 GCA_015106715.1 Bujurquina vittata
TCACTTTTGTGCCTTTAATCTTGAACCTGAGTACTGTAAGTATGAAAATACTAAAACTAATACTGAAACTAATTAAAACTAACTAAAACTAAGCATGAAACCAAAAATAAAAACTAATAAAAACGAGCAAAACCACTCTGAAAACTAATTAAAACTAACTGAATTAGAGAAAAAAAGAGTAAAAACTAACTAAAACTAAACTATAATATAAAATACAAAACTATTATAACCCTGCTGAGGACTCACCATCGACAATCCCCCACATGAAGTTCTGGTCTCCAGAAACAGGCTCTCTGCACAGATTTGAGGTCTGTGGTGAAATTGGAGCAACGCTCACAGTGTGGGCAGAGCAGAGTGATCTGAAAAGAGCAGCCAGAGGTGCACGGGAAGATAATACCGAAGGGGAGATTTTCTGCTGGAATTTTCTGATCACATCTTAAATATTTTGTCTGATTTATAATACATCCCAGACACAGTACACGCTGCTTTTCACTGATTGAAGAGACCGCTCCGAATTTGGTCTGAGCAAAACACACCTGAGTCAAATATAGAAGTCATTAGCAGGACTCTGGAGAACCTGACTGCATACTGTGGAGGTTATTCAGCCATTTGATTCAGGCGTGTTGGATCAGGGACACATCTAAAGCCTGCAGGACACCGGCCCTCGAGGCCTGGATTTGAGAATCGTCGCTTTATTACAAAGCTTATAGCTAGGACTGGATCATGTGACCCTGAACTCTCCATTAATTATGCTGCCTGGATTTGAGGACCCCTGATATAAACAGATTGAAAATTTAAAAATAAAATCCATTAATATGCTCATGAGAGAGGTTTAACCTCAGATAAGCAGCTGAACAACACAATGTTTTTAGTTTTTAGAAACCAGTTATAAAACATTGTGCTGTTTAGCTGCTTCTCTGAGGTTAAACCTCTTGGAAACCCTGAAATACATCCTGCCCACCACAGACAAGTAAACAAAGCCACAGACAGAAAAAGTGACTTGCTGTGATTTTTATATAAAGCAGCAGCAGCGTCACCTTCTCTCACCTGACACTCTGGTTAAACACACACAACAGGAAGTCAAAGTGGGAATCCCCCGCTGATTCTGGAGTGAAGCTGCTATGAAAAAGGTTACTCGGCACTTCCGGTCTGCTTCACAATAAATCTATTTTACAACTGAGACTGTGAAAGGCTTTTATTGTGAAAGCATCAGGAGAAGCTGGATTGAAACTACCAGCAGCTGATGTGTCTACTGGAAACACTGGTTTAACCTTCAAATGACCGAGCAGCGCATATTTTAGTGTAGTATTGTGTGTACTGGATCTACTTTTGCAACTTTCCAGGGTTTTTAAAATTTCTTAACACAACAGAAAAAAGAAAATAAGAAGCAGCAGATTAGGATTCTTGAGAGTTAAAATAAACATTTGCCTCGAGTGCTGTTCATTAGCAGCAATTATAAAAAAGAATTTACAAACCTTGTTGTCTGCAGACTGACTACTGAGGAACTTGATGCTTTCTAATGACTACACCTGCCAGCCAAAGAAAGCGTGCAGCTAGTTAACATTAAAGGGCAGATCACAGTGGGCACCATTAACGTTTACATCCTTATTGCCTCCTGTAGTGGGGAGTGATATGGTTGGTAGATGTGGATGCAGAAAGAAAATAGTTCCCACACAGAAGCGCTATCAGCAAGGTTTGAGTTGTTTTCAGGTATTTTTTTGCCTACCGGTCAGAAACCTATAAGCATGCACCATGCTTTCACTGGTGCAGTTTGAAAGCTGCTTTGATGATATTTTGAGTATTTTCTTTAGTGTTTATATATGCTGAAACTCCTGCGTTGCATCCTGTTCTGAATCAGAGGAGGTGGAAGCCTCCGAGGGGTATACAGGTGAGCTGGTGGATGCTCAGTTTATTACCTGGATCTGAACGAGGATGGCAGAGGTTTGAATACAAGTGATGAGGTTAACAGGCTGGGGACAGACATACAGAGTGTCCTGCCACTTCCTGGTGTAATTGATTTCATGTATTTAGTGATATATATACATACATAGGGTTTCTTTTATAAAAGGTAAGGATTGCTACAACCAGGTTATCAAATCTTCTGTTATGAGGGGAAGGCAATCAGAAGTTTAGCTCTCAGCTAAAATGAACTGAGGGGCTACACAAAGGCAGAGTATGGGCTAAATACAAATACCATTTTAAACTCTGAATTACACAAAGCTGTTCTAGTACGGTCCAAAGCCAAAAACAATTAGCTGGAAAAAGAGCAACAGGGCCCCCTCAATCTGTGGCTTTTAGTTATTTTGAAGTTGCAGTTACTGAAAAGAGTTTACTTTGCAGGGAGGTTTCATAAAACGCTGACCACACCGTCCTTTTTCCCTGCACATCCTCTTTCTGACAGGCACCGCAACACGATCCAGACTCCTGGGGCCGGATGCAGGCCTCGTCCTCCTACCCAACACCTCTCCTCACTGTTGCAACAGCAGCTCTGAGATCTGCTAACGACAGCCAAACTGACCACTCTGCAGCACTTTCACTTCCCAGTCTGCAGCTTCCTGAAGAGCTGGATGAGGAAGATCCAGTCACAGAGGGGTCACACACACAAAAACACACTATATATGTGTTCCCCCATGCCACACAGCACAGCTAATGAATCCACCCTACACGTCACTGTCCTGCTGCAAATATGCATTAATCCATCCCTGAAAACAACCGCCAGCAAATGAACAACTACTGAATTCTTTGCTAAATTCTGCTGTGAGGAGAATCTCACAAGTGAGCTGATGATGTTTGTGCGGTAGGACCCAATGGGCTTGGAGCTGAGAACCACAGAATGATTCACTGCATGACTTCAGTTAAGACGGACTTAAGATTTAAAAAACACCAAAGTGACATCACTGTCTTTTATAACCAGGAAGTCAAGACTCTTTTGGTCATAAATTATTTTGCTAGAATTGCCATTGTTCTATTGCCTCTATGAGCACATAAATACAGTGGCCTGCGGACCGTCTCAGTAAAAGCTGTAGTTCAGTCTGCAACCTCCGGTCACTAAGGAAAAATGCATATTCCCTTAGAACAGTGGTTGCTGGAGGTTGAAGGTTGATCACAGAGAGGGTGCTGCACCAAAAACCTCATTGCGACTGATGTGGTCCGTAACAGATTGGCACGGTCACCCACAGTTTCGATGGAAGATGCTGACTGATCTGCAAACACTCGCTGAGAGGTTGTGACACAAACTGGAGACTGATTGGTAAGTTGTGCCTTACCGCTTCAATCAATGGCTGCAGAAAAGCAAAAAATACACATTTTCCCAAGCAACCAGTGGTTGCCATGCCGCTATGACCTGTGACAGTATTAAAGGTTGAATAAATAGCTTTACTCAGGTAAAAGGATTTAAGTCATATACATAAGACCATGCATCTGTTTTGTTTTGTGTGTCTGTGGATATTCATTTAATTTAAATATATTTTAAAATTCTGAGAGTTGATACCATATTTAGGTCATGTGTGCAGCAGAAAGAAAACACTTACTAACAGACAGTTCTGTGGAACAATGACACACGTCCACATTTGCAGATTTCAACATATTTCAGCTCCGTGTTCAGTTTCCGTTCACTCGTCCAACACGTGGCCGATCACTTCATCTTCGTCTAAACTTGTGAGGAAAAAAAGGCTGCTCACCCCTGATCTGAAGTGAACTATGTGCTGACTTCAGTGAGTCTTCAGCAGCTTGTGTTACTATTTCTGCAACTGACTCTTCACCTGTGAGAGGCGTCGGTTCTGCATTCACTGCCACGAGTAAGAAAAAGGCGGCACCACAAGGGTTTTAGATCAATTATATAAAAAAACTAATTAGTTAATGAATCAACTTCATGACCCCAAATCTTCCTGTGGTAACATTACTGCAGCACCTGCCATAACTCAATTTTAACTTTAACAACCAAAGATTAAATCAGCAACAACCAATCACTGTCAGGCTGGACTTTACCACAGGGGTGGTCAGTAACTGCAGTGTTTCCCTCACATTTAGACTATAATATATACTATAATATGTACAGGTGCATGCATAACTCTACTCTGCAAATATCAGGTTTCTGAAGTACTTTGTGCCAAATACCCAATAATCAGTGACTCTCCAGTAAAAGTTGTGTAATAGTTTCCGTGTTTGCTGGTTTCTTTGTGGGGATTCAAGAGGATTTCAAAATACTGCCATCACTGGCTGCAGTCTAAGCTGCTGGAATACATGTGACTGCAGGACACGACACTCCCCGACTCCTTTAGTTGAAAGACACTGATGAACAGGAGAACAGGAAGTGAATCAGTGAAGGAACACAGGACAGGAAGTCCTGGGGTTGCCAGTTAGCAACAACTGAATTTTCAGAATAAGAGTGAGGGCCTCCTCTACTCGTCGTTTCATCGAAGTTATGAAAAATCAGATCCCTGTGAGGGAAGCTGAATAACTGATGTGCCAGCATATGCCTTCGTGCACTTTGAGGTCAGCTCTGTTTGCTCGTCTATGAAATGTTTCCAGCTGCAATCCTGTTTTAGTGGGAGATCTGGAGGAGAGCGGAGCAGCTTCCTCTCTGATTACTTGCTGCCGACTCTGAACTCACCATAAACTGTGGAGGCGTTTCCTCCTCTGAGCAGCCGTAAGGGAAGGAGAGTGAGGAGCTTTCTGTGTGTTGTAAACAAACGTATTAAACTGAAAGCAAAGGTTTAACTCTCCACACCAGTGTTTGTGTAAAGGGAGCCGGTGGCTGGGTTTGTCTGAATTAGTTAAAAATGAGTCATCATTGTCCATTCGAGTGGGATTTGTCTCTCTTTAGGGAGACCAATACAACGCTCTCATTGCCGATTATGTTTATGACTCCTACCTGTCTCAGCATGGTTAAAAAAGTTGGACCGGACAGGTTTACAGCCTCACCTGCATGGATGCAACTCAGGTGTGCAAAAGCTCGGGTGCCGAGAGTTACAAATAACTCATCATTAAAAGACACAACTGGATCATTTAGACCCGGGTCTGGATTCCTGTCCACATTTTGTCACGCGCATGTCATCTTTCACGTCTGCCAACGGCCAGTTTACTGAGACCTGCAGAGGATCGACTCTGTAGCACGCCGGTTTTTTATTTTACTTGGGTCTCTGCAATATTGGTTTGACCCAGAAATGAACTGAAACCACCACAACCGAAGGCTGACAGCAGGTTATTAAAATCACATGCAGGAAGTCATCTATAACTACAGTAATCCTGTCAGCTGTACAGACTAAATATCAATAGGAGAATGCAGTCACTAAGATATCACCTGTTGGTTTTGGCTGTCTGATGCAGTCCAGACTTGACTTGAAATCATAACTTTCCCTGAGCTGTACAGTTATGATCCTGCTGAATACTCAAGTCACATTTTCTGTGCAGGCCTGGGCCCACTGCATGCTGCATGCCTGAAGACTGAGGTGGTTCCGGGTCTACTCTGTACAGATGAGAGGATGAAGTAGAAGTGTAAAAACTGTTTCTCCAGCAGCTCCGTGTTGGTTAAACAAAGTGACTGCTTGACTCTGACTGAGGATCACTGCACATGTGCATAATATATGGAAGCCAGAGAGAAGTAACAGCGGCCGCTGCATTGTCTTTGTGCACCGTGTGGGCCGAACAGCCACAGAAACCAGGATGGACGGTTAAGGAAACATCAGGGTCAGACGGCTAAAGCAGAAAGTTAGAGTGTGGGGAGGAGAGAGGAGGAGTGTGGCCTGCTGGTTTGTGTTCACATGAATGCAGAAAGCTGGTTCAGAGTGTTTTAACACATCTGAGGCAACATGTGAGCAACATCAAACCAGAATCATTTTAAATTTAAATAATGAAAGGTTTTCATCACCTAAACACTGAATCTTCTCTCCCTGAAGTGTCACTGTGCAGGAAGTCCAGAAACCTGCTTTTCTTTCCCCGGACTCCAGCTTTCAGATTCAGGTAAGGCTGGCCAGGAACTGGGCGGCTCTCCACAGGAAGGGGCCGGAGCCGGCTTGTTTCCTGCAGAGGTACCAGTCTTTGAAAATATGAGGATCCACGCTGAGCATGTTTAACGAGCACATGGAGGCTGAGCCAGAGAGCAGGCGACAAGCTTCTGAAACTTATTCAGGACCAGGATTTGAATCATTTCCCAACATTAATGTTCCCAATGAAGTCGATCCATACAGTTCTTATTTCTACTAATTATTATTCTCTTTAAACATATTTTATTTTAAATGAACAAATTCTTTCATTTAAAAATTTTGAGTTTTACTTTAATGGTTTTAATTTTAAAGTCTGTGGACAAACTTAGCAGCAACAAACAGTGATGTGCACGTTCTCCACAGTTTGTAATAAAACAAGGGCAGACAGTATCCAACCTGTCAGGTACATTCATAAGCAGCAGGTCACTGTAATCCAATAAGAGTTATTCCTAAAAATGAAAGTTAAGCTCCAGTTGGAAACAAGCTTTTCAAAGTGAGCTTTAAATGGTGTTCTGATCTCTAATGAGACCTACAGATTTCTAAGCTGTCACCATTTCAGTTTCAGTGGTTTTGATCTTAAGAAGTTTACGTGACGACTTTTTCATTAGAGAAAAATATGAACTTATACAGTTTTTGAGTTTACAGGTTTAAATACATGATCCTGGTAATCCAGTGTAAGTGGTGATGGACTAAAAGAAAGTATCTCATTGGCTAATGAAGAATGTGGTGACCCACAGTGGTGGTGTGTTAACAGGCTCAGAGTCTGAGCATCTTTGAACTCACCACTTCAACAACTTTTAAGATGAAGCGTTGTTTTTCCAGGTGCTCTGAGGGAAACAGGCAGAAGGGGGCTCTGGGGTTGGGAGTCGTCGTGGGAGAGTAAACCCCGTCAGGCATGATGGAGCTGAAAGACAGAACAGAGACGTGTCAGATCGATGTGACTGACTCGCTAACAGGACACAGACTGATGGTTTCTGCTTTTAAAACAGACAAAAAACATTTTAAGAATTTTTCAAAGCCACAAAGTTCATCCGAGGGTCACACCCGAGGCTGGCACCATGAAGCAGGATCCAGGGCTTTGACGGGTAACTTCAGGTTTAACCCTGGACTGTCAGGTTACAAAGGCGGTTAACCACAGGAATACATCACCTTGGTTACTTGTGCTGCAGACCTAAACTGTTACGTCCCACAGGTACCAAATCACCACTTAGTTACCGATCACACCTGGCAGTGTAACGTTATAGCCGTGCTTCATTCAGTGGTGTCAGTGCATTCACAGCTCCGCAGGTTTCACACTTAAAACCAAACTCCTTCAACAGAAAAAACCCTGTAAATTAAAGATGTAAAATGTGGCACTTTTGAACAGAAACATAACCTGTGCAGCATCAGTAAATGTGCAGCATCAGTTACCATGGTGATACAGCTAAGTGAAAAGAGAGAAAATATTGAAAACTCTGACTTTAAGCTTGCTAACCCAGTCACCTCACTCTCAGATCTGCCAGCCCCTGAAAACATCATAAAACCAGCTGCCATCCTCCATCAGGACAGGAACATGGGAAACAGCTGGCTTTAAACCCACAGCAGTGTGCAGTAAAACTCCTGTCCCACCTTTAGAATAACAACATCTAAACTTTATCTCTGTAGCACCTTTAAAACCAGAATTCACAAAAAAACAAAAACAAAACAGCAGCATTAACATTTCAGAATACAGAAAACAAAAAAAGAAGAGACTTAAATAGGAAAAAGTAAAACATTATGTTTTTTTTAAAGTTAGTCTATACAGGTGAGGGTTTACAGGTTTTCAGTTAAATATCAGGTTTAAGTAACTTGTACATTGCAACTGTTTTAAATCACATTCACAGCTGGTCTGGAAAGCACAGTGAGAGATAGAGTTGTTCTCTGATATTGCAAATCCTTAAAAATCCCCCACAGTAAACTCCAGCATCCATCCACTTCCACGAGGAACTATGTGACCGATCACACGGGCAGCAGCACTGGTGGTTACCAGATGATAATCACACCAACATCTGCATTTGTATATATTTATTTCGTATGTAATGAAACATGTTCAGAAGATGAAGACTTTTTAAAATCATACCGTGGAGCACTGATTGTTTAATAATGACAATAATCCTAAACTGCAGCCCTTCACCCACAGAACAGGGCTAGCTGCTGCAACGTTACATCTGAATAAATAGTTTTAAAATGCAGGTTTTCTAACTTAACATGAAGAAAAGTGGGTCCAACTCAGGGGAGAGATGAGCTGAAAACCAAACCAATTACAATGAGAGAAGCATGAAAAATGATGCATGGGCTTGGCATTTAAGTTAAGGTTTCCTGCCCGAGGGGAAATTCCTGTTTCAGAGCAGCCAAAACATTAAACACGACCTTAAAAAACAAACTAGTGTAATAAAACAGAATCGAAAGTCAGATATATTAGACATATTATTAGATATATTAGAACAAAGTGGCTCTATAAACAGTTCAATAAAGCGGATTGACGCTATAGAGTGGAAATGTTGCACAGCAGTGATGTTAGACGACAATTAAAGGTCACGGAATTTGTTTCTCCGCAGCTTCCGCCTCTGTGGAGCCTCCGCAGGGCTGCACGGACCGGTGGGAACACTTCTCACCTCTGTGTGCCTTCGACACAGTGAAAGCGAAACTGCAGGTGAGCACAGCTCAGGTGTGCAATGCAAACACTGATAAGAGCAGTTTACTGCCGCTCTCACAAAATGATGGCCAGCCGGCCATCTTGCTGTCATACATCATATTTATGCTGAACACCGAACCGAATTTTTCGTAGTTTTGAGTTCCGTATAACAACAGGTGCAGTTCGGATGATCAGTTAAATATTAATCAAAACCTCAGTGTGTTCCAGGAAATTCGGCACTAGCTCCATGTTACCATTCTGCAGATTATTTAGAGAAATATCAGCTTTTCATCGGTGTGCACCTCCACAGCTCTGTGTTTATATAAAAAAGTTAAAATGGGAAAACCCAGAAAATTAGACAAACTGCATTAAAGAGTCCAGAGGAAATGGGATTGAAACCGAATTGAACAGCGTGTCTTTTCCTAAATATAAAGAGACTTTGTACTGATTTTAAGTCACCTTTTTTCTAAATAAACGACCCTGGAAAATAAAATTGACCAAATTTTGAATAAAGTCTGGTGTGCGTCGCATTCCTTCGTGTGTGAAACGGACGCGTTGGAAGCTTCGACTTCGATTTCTGATGGTGGCCTAAAATCTGCTCCACTGTCTGAAGCACCCAAACAGGAAGTGAAGCTAAAGTTAGGAGTCAATAAAAACGCGAATGTTTGAGAAATAAACTCACCGCTCAGTTTTCTGCCGCTAATAAAGTTTCCAGCTGCGAATGTCAGCCTCGACTCGAAGCGTTCCTGATTAGACAAACTTCCGCATTCAGGGTTCAGTGAAGCGACAAGAACGAGCACAGCGGACGTCCGGCTGAAACTTCAAATTAAACCAAAGAGATCACAATTCAGACAAAAGTGACTAAAATAAAAACAAAGTGACCAAGAAAAGAGAACATGAGCAAAATAAGACAAATATTGCAAAAACTACAAAATGAGGAAAGAAAGTCAGTGAACTGAGGTGTAAAGTGGCAATAATGTAAGAAAAATAAGAAAAGGTGATCAAAAAGACTAAAATATTATGCCAAATATCTACAATAAGAAAGTACACAAAAACATAAGGAAAAGAAAAGATATCAAAACAAAAGCCAAAGTGGTCAAAACCAAACAAAATGAACAAAATAAAACTCGAGGTGACCAAAAAATAAAATAAATTAAAAAAAATTACAAGAAAAATGAGTGTTGAAATCTTTGTCTGATGGAAGGAAGAATCAGAGAGCTGCAGCCTGCTCTCCTCCTCCTCTCACAGTCAGCATCACACTGACATCTGGTGGTTTGTAAAACTTCCAGACTGAATCTGTAAAAAGCCACGATTGGATGGCTTCTTAAAGCACTTTCTACACTACTTGAAGCACTCAAAGCACATTATACAACATGCCTCTTTCACCCATTCACACACATTCATACAAGCACTTTTTTCTGCACCCAAGTGCTTCTTCTCTAACATTCACACTCCAAAGGAGACATCAGCAACTTGCAAAGGATACTTTTGCATGCACATTGAAGCAGAATTGAACCACCAACCTTCTAGTTAGTAGATGACCTGCTCCACCTCCTTCTCCTTTAAAAGAAACTTGATGTGCTTTTCAGCTGTGACAACTTTGTGTGGCCTGTTGCTCTGAAAATATTCATGAAAGTCAAATTTTACATGAAAAATACTGAAAAATATCTTTATAATAGTATAACAGCCTGCAAGAATGGTGCAAAACAAACAAACTGTAACAACAATAAATAAAAAAAATACACAAAAAGCAAATAAGGTGCAAAGTTACCAAGTACCTTCAAAAACCTGCAAGATTAATAAATATTTCACAAGCCCCCTTAAACAATAAAGACTAAACAACAAAAACTAAAAACTAAAAGAATTAAGCACAAAACAAAATAAATAACAAACTAATTAACTGACAACAGAAATGGCAGGAAAGAAGGTAAGATGTTTAAATTAAACTTGTGAAGTTACAAGAAAAAATGACAAACGCTTGATAGAAAAAAAGAACTTGCAAGAAAAAAAGAGACAAAATTATGGGAAAAATTATGAGAAAAAAATGTAAACGTCAAAAGGATGGAAAAACATCAATTTACAAAAACAAACAAACAAACAAACAAAAATAAATAAAAAAACAAAAACAATGACAGCAAGAAAATGTGAAAAAATAAAAAATACATGTGAAAACCCCCAAATACATTTACAAGAATGCAAACAGGAAAACTCAGGAGAAAATGAAAATTTAAGAGACAAACAACTGCAGACCTTTGAGAAAAAATAAAAATCTATAAGATAAAAGAATATTTACAAGAATAAAAGCTTTTGCTTGCGTTTAAGAGAAATACCTGAATACATTTTATTTCACTTATTGTTCTTTGCCCCTGAAGCGCTCTCAGCGCCGGTCCTCCGGCTCTGCTGCCCGGCCTGTGCTGCCCGTGCCACGCCTGCAGAGGTCGCTGCAGCCCGCTCCCTCCACTCCGCTGGTGTGTGCGTGTGTGTGCGTGTGCGTGTTTGTGTGTGTGTGTGTGTCAGGCTTCCCCCGCTATAAAACTGGGAGAGGTGGTTGGAAGCTGGAAAGGCTCTCCAGCAGCCACAGGAGGAGGAAGAGGAGGAGGAAGCCGAGGAGGAGGAGGAGGAGGAGGATGATGATGATGATGAAGATGAAGATGAAGCCGTGTGTCCGTGCGCGCGCAGCTGATCTCAGTTCAGTCCGTCTGAGCTGAGAGAGCAAACTTTCGGATGCTTTTCTCGCCCTGGAGCTGCTTCTTCTCCACGAACATCTGAACAGGTAAAAACAAGCGCAGAAACTCCGAGCTTCATCTTCCTGAGCATTTACTCATATTTCTCTTTATTTCGTAGTCATGTTTTCACTCTTTACTCTTAATCAGACTCCTCCTGCCGTGACTCGGAGGATCTCAGAGTAAAATCATTAACTTTCTTTTTTTTTCTTACCATGTTTTCAGTTTGTGTTCATTTTGAAGTGTCGTTTTTTTGCACAGAATTTCTTAAAAACATTTGAATTATTCCAGCGTAAATTTTGGAGCGCTCCTATTGGCTGAATGCGTTTCAAATATCTGAAAACGAGTCAGAATGGGATTATTTACTGAGCGCCGAGGACATGAAAGGAATGAGCTTTTATTTTGAAACATTTCGCTGCTTTTCTTTCTTTTTGAGAGGTTGCAGGTGTTCCCTCCGAGCGAACTTTTTACCGATATTTTGATATCGAGGACAGCCTTTTGGAAAAGCTTGTTCTGATTCCTGACAGCGCAGTGAAGCTGAAGACTTTAATAGAAAACACACGTGCTGTGTGTTTGGTTAATAATCAATGAGATGGATAATTATTTAAAATATCAATGCCATACACAGAGTGATGAGTTATTAACATTTAAACCAGCAGACACAGGAAGGAATTTCTCATTTCTACCTGATCAATAAACCATCAGTTATGATTTATTCTCCACTGAAGGAACTGCCTCATTAGAAATTTGTACTTTGACATATTTTACAGTGTGTTTATTGAGATGATTTGCAGACGTGTGCGTCGTGCACGTTTCTCTCGTGGTTTGAATCTTCTGCCTGTGGCGTTGTTGGAGTGAGGGGAGCAGGTCACGCAGCACCTTTAATCAGCCGGCTGGATATTGTGCCTCTGCTGACCTCGCTCGCTCTAATCTCTCTGCTCCTGCACTCATGCCACAGTGAGAGCATTCCTGTATTTTGTGGTCAGATTTCTGCGTCGTTCATGTATCTTTGTGAGAGTTTTTGGTGTTCTGTGGACATTTTAATGCTCAAGCCTGAAGAAAAATACATCAGCTTGATTTCTGCGGCGTGAGTGGACGGCGAGGACCTTTATTGCACTGAGAGACTTCACAGGAAACTTTTCTTTGAAGTTCTGCTGATTTGCAGCACCGAGGTGATGAGATGAAGAACAGTGATAAAATGCTCAGGGATGTAAAAATCTGTGAAACACGAGCAGATAAATCTGTGCTGGAGCTGCATAATCGGACATTAAATTCAGCTAAAAATATCTGGATACAGTGCCCCTGAATGCCTCACAGGGCCTCGGGGCCACAGCCTCCACTGAGCTCAGGGTTTATTTTATTATTTTTTTCAGAATGAAAAAAGTTCCAAACGTATTTTTTCTAATCTTTAGGTCTTACTTGCAGGCTGGAGGAGCCGTGAAACTGATGCGTCGCTCTGACTGTTCAATGGAGAGCATTTCATTCAATTATTGGTAATCCTCAGACTGATTTGATGATGTTGTGCTGTCAGCATCTGCTTTTTT
>VUQK01043823.1:22166-36826 GCA_015106715.1 Bujurquina vittata
CATCTGATATTTAATTTATAACACACTTTATATATATATATATATATATATATATATATATATATATATATATATATATATATACTGCTGATAAAAAGCTAGAGAGGCTGAGAATGATGATGTTTTTGCACGTCTCGCATTGCTCATTAGCTTTGGCGCTTCTGGAATGGCAGCGCTGCCTGCTGGTGAAACACGAATAAGCTGCTGAATGTTCTGCGTAAAGTTTAAGCTGCTGAAAACTTTGGAGCTGAAAACTTTCTGTGTGGAGTTCCAGTGACAATGAAGGTGACACTGTGTGCTGGAGATGTGGCGATACATTAAAAAGAAAGAGCTGAGTGAAGAGGGTCAAAGGTCATTTTTGACTCCAGGGTCTCTGCGGGCTGCAGCTCATTAAAACAGGCTGAACAGAAGACAGTGGCAGGTTCACTGAAGGAGAGAAACAATGTGGAAGCCAAGGTTTGTTTTATCTGGAGAACCGAGAGAAAGGCACCGTTACATCAACTCATGTGTGACTTCTAATGACTTAATGCCTGGTGCATCGAGCAGCATGAATTTATGTCCACATCCATATGCAGTAATCATGAGAGAGAAAATTATTTAAAAAGTTAATAAACTGTCTCTGAGCTGAGTGTCTGAGGTGATTGCAGGCAGTAGATCTTTAACAGTGATACAGATCTTTTCTATCTTTCTAAATATTTTGTATGTGCAGTCAAATTGTTGGCAGGTCAGAAACAAAAAATAACCTACCTGAAAGTATAGATGTCATAACAGGAAAACCACAAAAACAAAATATCATATTTGGTATTTCTGCAAAATGTAAAAAGCGCCATGTGGTCAGACAAGTCTAACGATGAGCTGTCGATGATGCAGGTGGAACAATCAGAGCGCTGAAATCCAAACGTGAGCTGTGACCTGAAAGGTCGTCATGCAGATTTTTGCAGCAGAGCAGTAATAACCAACTTCTCTGTGTTCTGCATTTCTGCATTGGCTCAGATAAGATCTGAGTGGTCACTAAATATTCCTGCAGATGTAGCAGGTGCACATTTTGAGGTAAAGTGTTCCCGCAGCGTGTGACTCAAAACGCTAATGCTCACACTGTGACAAGGAAGAACATTGATCATTTTGTATTTAAAAAAAACACATTTTATTGAGACATTTGGATTATAAAATTGATATCAAATATTTTCATGTAGGTAATTATTTATTTACCTACACACACACACACATATATATATATATATATGTATATATATAGGCTGTGTCAAAAGTTGCTGAAGGCCGAAGTGAGTCACTTTTTCAAAAAAAAAATAAAGTCGGTAGGGAGGTCTAGAAAATCCCTAAATCTAGCGACAGTCGCTAAGTTGGCAACACTGCGCACTGAATAACTGCTGTACATAGCATGGCTTATAAAAGTGTGTCAAAGACAGATTCTAGGATTAAAATAAATGGTTATATCTGATTTTACTAGCTGTGAAATGAAAGCTGATTTGGTGATCGCACGATCAGAAACATTGGTTTAAAAGCAAAGAGAGGAGAGAGGGCACTGCAGTACATGAAATCAACTTTAACATGAAGAAATAGAGACACTCAAAAGTATACATTGTAGTTTTTTTTTTATTACACTTACATCAATGTAAACAAGACACAGAAATCAGGTCGCAATAACTTTTCATTCATTTTTATTCCAACATTTTTGCACAGATCAGGTCGTGACAGTTCTGTTAAGTTCTCCGAGTTTACAGGATGCAATTACACGTCTGTTTTTGGGGATGTACATTCACTTAGTGTGGCTGACAGCAGGAGCTGAGCACTGTGACTGAGCTGAAGTAGATTCTCGTGTAACTTTAATTTATTATAAGCTGTTGCTCAAAGAAACAAAGACCTCTATTGTTGTCATCCAGTCTGATATTTCGGGGCTCTGGTAAAGCCATTTTCAATAAAACATGTAGATTTATGATGCAGGTGTGGTCGCTGCTGCAGCAGTTTGTTGCATATTTGTTTTCACAGTCAATCCATTGCAATAATCTAGAACTAGAGTCCTTCAGAGGTCAATGGAGAATCCACTGGTTTTTTATCGCAACTGCAGCTGCCAATCAAAGGAGCTGTGTGCATGCGATGTACTCAAAGTGACCATCAATCAGCAGACCGCTTCTTCACTTGATTTCCATCGCCATATTCTCCCAAATGGAATTCAGCTTTGTAAGGACAGTAATCAGAATACATAAACATATTCTGATAACTGATAATCTGCCACGCGTCGTACCCATCCAGACCTGACATCACAGCTCCAGGGTGCTGGACAGTCTGTCTCCATTAGCTTTCATTTTCTCTACCCTCCTCTCTGCTCCACCATCATTACATTGTCCATGTCATGTTCTTCTTCATTTGTATTGTTATTGGCAGACAATACTGCCCCCATAGCTTCCTGTAGTGTATTGCAGTTACAAAATTACATATGTGCTTTTAGAATATGACGCGTCAATATTAAAATTCCACATCGACTAATTTTTGTAGGTGCCATCATTGATCATGTCGACGAATCGTTGTAGCCCTAGTCCCAGTCTTGATGATGGTGAGATCAGGGCTCTGGGTTAGGAATGGGATAGAGAAGGCTCAGTATTGGGTCAGTCTGTCATTTGCAGGGCGCCTTGTTCTTCTGCAGAATGGCACTCAGTGATGATCAAACATCTCCCTCATGGTTTTAGTGATAAGAATCGTAAAAGCTCAATAAAAAGACTCATAAGGAGCGCTTGATTTATCTGTTATTAAATCCATCGATTGGTGACCCGAACCAGTAAAACATGATCCTCTGCACAGAAAGAACAGATCTGTGGCCTGGTTCTGAAATATCATCCTTGCTTCCATTCTTCCTCATGCCTGTAACCGGAGCCAGCAGTGTGAGGGGGATATTTTATATTTTTATTAGGAGATAAGTGTAACTTCCTTCTGTGGAGTGCTTCGGATACCACAACCTCGCCCTGCCTGGGGTTAATCAGATGAGCCCGAGTGCTGCTGATGGGATAATGGAGGGAGGTGATGGGGTGATTGGTTGGGAGTTGAGATGGAGATACGATCGTTCTGTCCTGAACCAGCAGAAATGGCTTCCTGTCGGGGCGGAGTTTATCGGCAGGTTTTTATCAACCATGGAGACGATAGGTCTGAAGATCTGAGTGCTCATTAAAGACTGAAGCGTTTTACACATAGATATGTGAGTTTTCATCTCAAATGGTAGAAAGTAACTCTATATGCACATGCGCTGCACACAAGACTGTCAAGTGCACGTCATGTTTCAGCTAAATTGCCTTCCTGCAGCCATTACAGCACTATTTGTGGGGGAATTTCAGTTTCAAATCTCAAATCTCCAGCTGAGAACCATGACCTCAAACTCAGAGGTGTTATTTCATCCCAGCTGCTTCATCCACTGCTTCAAACTGACCCTGTGTGAGCTGGAGGTGAAGCTGTGGGATATATTTTAGCAAACTGAGGAGATTTCATCTTTCATGATTGAAGGACTTTCATCCCTCCAAAAAGGGAACTATATTGTGGGTAAAGTTTAGGTTATAAAGTTACATACACTGATCAAGCATAACTTTATGACCACCTGCACAACAGATGTGTTGGTTCCCTTTGCGGGCCACAGCTGTGACCCCATTGAGGCATGGGGTCTACGAGATCCCCGAAGCTGTGCTGGAGGTATCTGGCACCAAGATGTTAGCAACAGATCCTTTAAGTCCCTTAAGTTCCGAGGTGGGATCTCCATGGATCACAGCTGTTTTGGCAGCAAAGAGGGACCAACACAGCTTTCAGCTTAAGAAATTTGGAATAAAGTCAACATTTCCTGAAATCACAAAAATTTCTAGTGAGAATTATTTATTTATTTATTAGAATTTTTTTTGGGGAAAAAACACCAATAATTTGAGGCAGGAAATGAGGGTCTTCAAGGGAATAGAAATAAAAATGTATGTTCTCTTATGATCAAATTAACTTAAGCAACTGAGTCAGTGCAATGTGACAATGAGAGGGTCAGTTATTATAAACAGCATGTGAATTAATTATGCAAGCATCATTTTGAACATAATGTGGTAATTTCTTCTCCACAGTATAATTAGATTCATCCAGCTGAATATGAGTTATTTCATCAAATACAATTAAATGCATGTAATGAATAAAATGACACCAGGGATAAAGTAATCTCTCTTCCAATTTAATTAACACTACTTTAGCCAACTTGCTTTGGCTGTTGGTTGCATTCATTCCAACTCTGACAGAGACGATTTCCATGCAATTATAGTATGCAAATCAGTTATGAAATTGAATCACTCTGATGCTGGGAAATGGCTTGTAAAGTTATTATAAAAGTTCTCCTGCTTGTCTGTTATAAAGAGAATGACCTGAAATCATTTACATGTTACCGCAGCTGAGAGCTTAAAGCCTCAGTGCATTTGCCTGCAGTTCCTCAGATGTCCACTAGATGCCGAAGTCATCAAAAGGCGACACTAAGGATATTAAGGACAGAAAACCTGCAACACAACACAAGTCCCAACAGTTTTTACACAAATCATTTCACAACTAAAATTCCAAGGAAGTTTCAAACCCAACAAAATATTATTGCTTCATTCCGTTGATACTGGAGCTTTATGTAAGCTGGAGTTGATTGAGCTGTGTCAGGTTGTTCCCGCCGGTTATTCTCTAATACTCGTAGAAGTTTTACCCAGGTTTATGGCAACACATTCCTGATAGGTTTAGTGATATCAGATAAGGCAGTTTCCTGGGCCCCCTGCTTTTTTTAATTCAGCATGCTGCATCATGTTTGTAACCTTTGAAGCTCCTTTAATTGCTTTTTGTCCTCTTCTTCTGCAGTGATTTGATGTGTGGATGGCCACTTCCTGCTTCACTAACTGTCCTCTATCTGTTCTCCTCTCTGATTTTATTTATTCATCAGCACCTCAGAGTACTCCTTCCATCTTTTCAACACACTTCCTTCACTTGTTAGTCATTTCCATTTCTGTCCTTAACCACCCCAAACTGCTGCACATCCTTTCCAGGTCAATCTCTCTGCACAAGTCAATACAAGTCCTTTTCTCCTTTCTTAGTGTCCAACAACCTCACATATAACCCACTATAAGCTTTTCATTTGTCTTTGCTGTATATCTAGCATCCAAGTACTCCTGTGTACTTTCCCTACCAATTTATCCGGGTTTGGGACCAGCACTAGGACTACCCTGGTGTATAGCTACTCCTGTGGCTGTGGTATATACGCTTAGCAATCCAAACCCCCAAAACCAATAACTGAGACAGGCTTGCTAGCTTTAGTCAGTGAGTGGAATTTACCTAGTTTAATTAACTTCCACGCAAATGTGAGTTTACTGTTGTCTCATGTTCTTCCACTGGGGTTATTGCTGTCAGGTTCTGGTTTTGGTTGGAGGGCATCAGCCTGTGAACATGAAGAATCCCTTGTATTGATCCTCACTATGCAACTATTTTTATTTGTACTACTGGAAAAAATACAAGATAACTGAACCCTATACACAGACATTTGAACTATCCTCTACCTTCATAAAAGGGGTTACCTAAGTTGACAGCTGGAGTCTTGCAAGATTTACAACATCATGCTATAATCCATTTTGCCATTCTTGTACCGCAGTAGTGTGACCCAGTCAGCACAATCCAAATATCTAATGACCACTATTTAAACATTTTTGTTTCACAACACCTAGAAGCAGCATTTTGTACAAAAACGTTTATTATGCATGAAGTAAATTTAACGTTTTCTTACAAAAATCTTTCAAACAAAAGCTTGGTGCCTTCAGAGGGCTTCAGAGCACCTGTTTACAGCAGGAACTCAGGGCAGGTACAAAGAATGACTTTCTAATCAGCTCTTCCTGTTTCCAGGAAGTGCTGAAATTTCAGCTGAAATCATGCTAATGTTCTGGAACCACATCATCAGTTCCACAAGCATCAAAAGAACATAACAATGGAGGGAACCAACATGGTTGATGGACTGTTGGTTATTATGTTAAATTGCATTAAAATTGTATGTTGTTGATCCCAGTGTTTAAGTGAAGACTGGTCTGCTTTTCTTCGGCTTGGCTGCTCATATTTAAAAATGTTGCTTGTTGTAAGTTTAGCCGGCAGTTTGTGAGGGGGAATCTGCCCTGGAGAGCATTTTTCTCAGCCTGAAAGAGGCTGTATAGGGCTGGTTCGTCTCTGGTCAGAGCATGATATGGCTCGCTGTATCTTGCAGTGGGAAATGGACTGATCTTTGCTCTTTGCTGGTGATGTTTTGAAGTTAGTCTAGATAGACAGATGGCTCATACATGGCTTTATGGCCATTTGATATTGTTTCTTGTTGGGAAGGCTGACAGCCAAATGTTCACGGGGGGTGAAGGGTGGGGGGGGGACCTAAACTACCAAATATGAATAACATGCACATCTTTTCGAATTCTCACTGAAAGTGGTTAATCCTCCCGAACTTTTGCATTTCTTCTTCAGACTTCCTGTCACACCTCCACCATGAGTGACATCTACGAGTCCGCGGCCAACTCTCTGGGTTTGTTCAGCAGTCCCTGTCTCACCAAAGTGGAGCTAAGACTCACCTGTAAAGGGATCTCAGACCGGGATGCTCTGTCCAAACCTGACCCCTGTGTCGTGCTCAACATGCAGTCCCATGGCCAGTGGATGGAGGTATGACAACCACGCTGACCTCTGACCCACAGGCTTCTAATGGTTTTAATTTGCACCATGTTTTGATGTATCTGTTTACTGAAGCTTTTTTCTGATGCTTTATTTATATTTGATTAGTTTGGGTGTTAATTTGGGGTTTAATATTATTGCACGTATTACTGTCAAACCAGTCAGTAACCATAATACTGTGTCACAAGAACCACTTTACATATCAGCCAGTGTGGGAAAGCTTTTAGGATTTAGGGCTAAAGTTAGTTGGGTAAAGAGAGGTTATGGTTGAGGTTTGGTTGTAACCTGGCAGCCTGGTCTCACACTCAGGAAACGGTCATTGATTTGTTCAGGTTTATGGACACAAACTGTCACAATCTTTTGTGACAGCAGGACTTTGTGACTGTTGTGTTTCAGCAGGAAGTCTACAGCGTGTATTTTATCCCTATAAAGAGTGGAATGTGTTACCATGGCAACCAAAGATGGATATATTTTAACCAAAACTGAGATCTTTATTCAAACCTCACCCTGTAGTTATTAAGTCCTAACCCTAAACAAAGTCATTTCAGTGCCTAAACCTAAAAAAATGGCATTTGTAGTGAAGTAAAAATCAAATTAGGGCAGATTTTTTCTCTGATTCGAGCAGGTGATGGATATTAGGTACTGATCGGTACATAACTGGATATGAATAACTGGAGCTCATTATATGATGTCATACTGCAGTATATTTCTAACCAGGCAGCTCATTCTCTTTCTCTTGACACTTTCTTTAAAGGTAAAACACATTTTGGGGTCAACTTGTGAGCTCAGAGGTCAAATGTGACATGACATTTCGATTATAATGTGATATTTAGAATCAACACAAAGGAGTATCAGTTCCTATATGCTGTCAGTATAAACAGTGGCAGTAAGAAGCATAGTTTTAAATAGCTCTGTAAAGCACTATTATCAGTCTGACCCTCAGATCAATCTGTTGGGGAGGTCAGAGGTCAAATGTTGTTTTAAATCTTATACAGTACCTTCTGTAAACATTAACAACACTTGTAAAAATCACAGTTTCTGAGTTAAAAGCCTTTTTGTCAATTTTGGCCCAATAAATCGAGTTGACCTTGAAGACCTCTGTGGATGTGAGCCAGACTTTAATCAGGATTCATTCAAAACTTTTTGAGCCATCTGTCATGATCCTGGGATTTGACTCCGCGTTTTGCTTTTTGGACTTAGCTTTTCTTCACTTTGTTTCTTAAGTTGTTCTCGTTCATTTCTCACTTTTGTACTTGTATATTTTTCTGTGTTTTTATTATCCGGAGTTTAGTTTTCCTTTCTTGTCTCATGTTCCCCTTAGGTCCTGTCTGAGCGGCTGTATGTTTGTATCCCTCGGTTTGTGCTTCTCAATGTTTTGTCAAGTCTACCTGTGTGCCACGGTCACTTCCTGTTTTACTTTGGTCTTTTGTTTCATGTGTTGTGTTCTGTTTTGCTTCCCGTGTCCCATTAGTGGAATTTTGTTCCCCTGTGTTCCCAGCTGTCCCCACTCCCCTCTGTTTTCCCCGAGTAAGCCCTGAGTTTTCCTCTGCTCGCTGTTGCATCCTCGTCATTGTAGTCGTCATTGCTGTTGTTGTGACCTCTCTGCCTTGTGTATAAGTTTAGGTTTCATGTTGCATGTGAGCCTATAGTGTTGTGGTGCTATACCAGCCCTGCTTTCTGCTCTATGTCTAGAGTTATTAATAAGAAGCATGTATAGTATATATGATTCAACTGATTTCCTCTGACCAGCGGTCTCTGCAGGTAACAGGATGGCATTTTTCCTCTTTTATTTTCCTCGCCTTTGTTGTGTGGCTGATTTGTGTCCACGGCTGTTGTGATTGTTCCCGGAGATGAATGGATATTAGCATTTGTGTTGATTTTGTCCTGGGGACATTATCAGCTTCCTGTCACATTAATGTCAGCGCTGCTGATTAAAGGAACCTGAGAGCTTTCACCTGCAGACAGCGACTTCGGTCCTGCTGCTTGGCTGTCTGTACCTGCAGCAGGAATAAAGATCCATCAGGTTAAAATACCTTCAGTTTAATTTCGTCTCCTTCTGTGTCTTCACGCTGTTCACTTCAAAGCCTAAAGCCGCGGTAAATGTGTCGTGTAGGAGTATTTAACGGTCTGAAAAGTGCTGAGAGGTGAATGAGCAGCTGCTGGGTGAAATAAATAAGGTGAGCCTCGAGGAAGGAGAATCAAATAAACAGCAAAATACGAAAACTCACCAGTCTCAGTGTTTTCTTGTTCTTTGCTTTCTGTTCCCTCGGGTTAAATAAAGAATAGAACTCAACACTGGGAGCTTTGGGAAACATGAGGAGCACACAGAGCAACACGAGAGGGAGTGTGAAGTCAAGTCCATTTTGATTATAAAACACATTTTAAAACGAGGGATGCTGAACCAAAGTGCTCCCCAGGCACACTCATTTACATTCCTGGAAGCCAAGAATCCAATTTCAGGACACAGAATTCCCGTAAGTACATGAGTAGGGGTACATAATAAAAAAATGAATACAAGGCAAAAGTCAAAGTGATGATAAAGTTGTGATAAATAGTAATAGAATAATATTAAAAGAAAAATCTTGGATAAGATTAAAAAATAAGAATAAATACACAACCGAATGCCACCTAAACAGTAAAAACAGTCAAATAAAAGAGCAGTAAAAACATTTGCAGTGCCCCAAACCATGAGGCAGCTCAGACTTGACTAAAAGCTGCTTTAAATGGTCTGTTGTTGAAAAGATTCTTATGAGATCGATGTCAGCAAAGGATGGGTCGCCTTTGGTTTTTAGGCGAACAGAGAGAAGCTGCTGGGTCGATGACCTCAGTGACCTGGAAGCAAAAGGCGAGCTAAAAGATCTGTGATACACTGTGGAGCTATCTGCAGAGGGCTTCAAGAACAAACTTTCAAACTTCGCAGGTAGCAGGTGCAGGAGTGATGTGCTGTTAGACGTTGAGCAGCTGCGTTTCGAAGCATCTACCAAGTGAGTGGAATTGGACTGTCAAACATACAGGTAGTTGCAGTATTCCAGGTGAGAGGTGATGACGGTGTGGTAGCTCGTTGTAAATCCTTTACACCCCTGACCTGACTGTTGCAAGTCAAGTTTTATCCATAAAACACCAAGCTGTTTAACCGCAGGTTGCATGCATATACTGTAGATAAAGGACCTTGAACCCTGACGATGATCTTTCTAGAGCTGGTGGAGCCAAACAAAAAAAGCTGAAGGAATTTTTTTCCATTCAGGATTTCAATTCACGGAAACAGTCAGAGATCCTGACAAAGAGATGGTCAGGACTATTTATACTGTACATAGAGCTGACTGAGAAACAGACAGGAAGTCAGCAGTTCATGTTTGGTTTGATGTTTTTTTCCACTCACTAATGGTTTCACCTTCACTTGCATTTTACTTTCTCTTGTCCTTGATGGCATGAAAAACGACTAGTTGGGATTGAGAAAAGGTTGTGGTCTGAGAATAGCAAAAATGGCCATAGCTGCACTGATGTTCACATTTTGACTTTCACATGTTTTTTCTGTTTTTGGAGCAGAAAGTGACCATGTTTGCACAGGAAGGTAGGGTGCTAAGCTATGCCACTGTTATGTTATCCTTTGGTTTGGACTTTAAATTTTCAAGCCTTAAAATAAGCATTTTGGTTATTGCCATTAGAGCCATGCTGCTTTTGTTTTAAGGCTCCAACAGCACAAACAGATTTTTGGTTAGCTAACAATTTAGTACTCCACCTTTTAGTCCTGATACGGTCACTTTGTGTTCCCAAAAATCAACATGACACACGGGCCACAGTGCGAGACGGGACTTCACGAATCAGTGAGTGACATCATGGTGTATATGCCTAACTTTTCCCTAAGTTTCCCACATGATGTCATGTACACACTGATGAAAAGTACACATTGATTAAAAATATTGAATGCGATACAGCCTCTGGTAATGAAGGAAAAATTTCCTGACTGGTTGGGGAGTGGTTGCTGGAGGTTGCTGCCAGTTGCTGGGTGAAATTCTTGCAAAGGTGGTGCTTCATCAAAAGCTACCCTGCGATTGCTTTGGTCATTACCAGATTGCCTGTAGTTTGCATGGAAGATGCCAAATTGTCTTGCACTTTTCGCAGTATTCAGAGCAGCTGGTGAGGGTTTGCTTTAAATTTTTGTCTAGTGACTGAT
This sequence comes from Bujurquina vittata, assembly GCA_015106715.1. Taxonomy (NCBI): domain Eukaryota; kingdom Metazoa; phylum Chordata; class Actinopteri; order Cichliformes; family Cichlidae; genus Bujurquina; species Bujurquina vittata. The sequence continues at coordinate 33,034 of VUQK01043823.1, forward strand.
CACTGCCAGATGGTCACTGGCTGGGGTCTAAGGCCTGTGCCACTGTGGCTTTATTCGCTTGATTCAACATCGTCACACTTCAAAAACCTTCAGATCCTAAATTCTAGTGCTGATCCAGCGGTTTCCACCTGGGTGTTTACTGACTTTGAGAGACTTTTAATGAAAATGCCATTTCTCAAAGAAGTGGAATGGATAAGATTTTCGCTTCAATGAATCCAGAGCCACCTGCAGAGTGTAATTTGAATATTTCACAGGTTTTTAATCTGGTCCAGAACTCTAAAGTAGGTGTTTGTCAGGTATGTGATCAGGTGCTGTTTTGGAGCTGGACTCAGGTGCTCATTTGACAGACGGCAGTTATCATGTTGGAGGAAGTCTGTTTACTTCAGTGACAGCTATAATAAGAGTGAAAACAGTCATCTCCCTCTGTGTGGACTCTCTTCTTCTTCTCTCTGTTATCAGCCATCTGGAGGAAGGTTTTGGATGGCGCTCAGCTTCCTTGTTGACACGACAGATGATGAAAGAGAAAAGTGACATAATTCTCTGCTGGATTCTGTTTTTTGGGAGGCTTGGCTGATGCTGGACGAAATATAAATAGCCGCTGCTGTGGTTCATCCATCTTATTAATGCAGAAAGGATTTACACAGTTTATCTGCGCAGGCAATAAACCTTTAATGACTTCTTTAATGGTTAAAGAGCAGCTACAGCGTAGTAAGAACAGCTGCACTATCACTCGTCTGTAATAGCTGTAATTTATGGCTTCACTTTTACTAAGAACTTCTTTGGTGATGCAGCACTTGTAAAAGAAATGAAAGCACATATTCAAATCTGACTGCACGTAACATTTTTTGGTCTGTAGTGAAAACATCAATACGTTCAAGGTAATGTTTTTGTCATTGATGTGAGGTCAAAAACTTGTAGAGTTTCTTTTTAAAGATGGATCTTTTATTGTACCTTCTGCCTTAACTTCACAGAGAATAAACTCATGTCAGTCTGTGCAATAATCCGGCTCCACTGCTTGGGCAGAATCAGGAGTTACAGAGCCTCTGTCAGCTTCTGGAAGTTGGTGCTCGTCGTGATTGATTTGGCAAATTCCAATAAGATATCTCACAAATTTCTTTATGTAGAAAAAAATGATTAAAACAATGCTAAATTTGGCACCACCTCTGCGAACTTCAAGTGCTGTTGCCCTGAAATTTCCACAGTAGGAAGGTGAATATTTGCATGGCTTAAATAATGTACTACAGTGATTGAACAAAGGAAACCAGCTGATTCAGAGAGCCTCAGGTGTTGATTGTTAAGTTTTTTTGGGATGACCCGGCTTCTCTTTCTTTTTCTGTGCCTGAAAGCTAATAATTTCTGGGAGAACTTGTGAGATCTATTGGCTTCATGAGCTGGAAGAGCACATCCTCATACAAAGGGAGACACTCCCATATTAGACATTTAACGAGCGCATGAAATACAGAGTGAGCTCAGTCTAATTCTCTTTATAGTAAAGTTATCAGAAAAGTTCACACACTCACTAAAACTGATCAGAAGCTGCAATAATACAAAGGCTGGGTGTGCACAGGTGCTCACACTGACCTGGTCTCCTGCTTGTTCCCAGTGTTCAGCTTCATCTTGTTTCATCTCCCTCTGCCCTTCACTTTCCCACTGATAGTTCACCTGTTTCACAGTGTGTGACATGCTGAGAAGAAGAGGAGAGGCAGGCACTCTGTGCAGCACCCACCCAATGATGCACCAATAATCCGTGCAACCTGGGAGGTCTTTCTACTCATCCTGCTTTTATAACATCACAAATTCATAGCAGCCCACCGTACACGACTTTGATGTGAAGTCACGAGTCGCGTACAGCTTGAACTCACCACCTGCTCGCAGGCGTGTTAAGGAGTTTTGCTGAAGTGTCGGGTTTGGTAAGTAGGTTTTAGTTCTTTGCTGCTTTCTGACATGAAGGGAACCCCCTCAGGTTTTGGGCTGCTTCCTGCTCCCAGCTGGAGCCTTTTCTTCTCCTCACAGTTAAAACTCTCAGCTTGTTTTCTAGCTCTTTCTTCCTCTTTTTCTGACCCGCCTGTCCTCTCCTGCAGCGGCAGTTTCATAATGAGATGATCTCCTCTTTAAATGGTTATCTCTTTTTTTTTTTAATGTAAATCTGGGCTAAAGTGGTTAATGATTTTCTTTATTTGAATGCCCCCGCCGCCCTGATGAGTAAACAAGAAAACAGTGGCTATCAGTGCTAATAATGTGTCAGCTCATCAGTGGAAAGACAAAGGGAGTGATTGCTGCTGATGGAGTGATTAAGGAGCGAGGACATCACCATTAAAACCAAATCAGCCTCCTCGTTAGCGGCTGTGAGACACTGTCACTTCAAAGACATTTTCCTTTTCTGCTTTCTTTGGGATACGAGCAGCGCTCCAGGGAAAGTTGTGCGATTTGTGGTTTCTCTAAAAGTCCAGTGAATTCTCACCAACTCTGCTGCTATGGAGAGGTTTTAGCCTCTTTTAGCACCCTGTTTTGGCTATTCTGGACATTTAATGCACTCTTATCAACAAGCAGCTTGAAGGAGAATTAATTCTGGACTCCAGCTCCACTGAGACAGGATTTATTTCCCTCGGGTCGATGTGTTTAATATAACCTGCCCTGGTGTGGTTTTAATACAGTCTGGAGTATATGTGGGTCATTTTTCACCCCCTCCTCAGTCATAATTACAGCTGAAATGACCTCCTGTATTTTTTCAGTGATTTCTCCTTCTGTAATTTAAATGCTGCCGCTAGATTTTAAAGTGAATCTCTGCCTGCGCTTTTTTTAATCAGGTCACCGTGAGCACCTGCATACGATCCTATCTGAGAACCTCTGTGAGAGAAACTCCTTCATTAGAGCCAAAATCATTTTATGTGCTCAGGTAATTTCACTCCGACTGTCCACATTATATTTTATCCTTATTATTTACATTTCATCAAATTCTCCCTTTAAATGTATGGCCATGGATACACAGACAGCAGTCACTGGTTTACTGTGAGTCTAAAGAAATTGGAAATGTGAAGGATTCCAGGCAGATTCAGACCTGTCCTTTTTTTAGTGGATTTGATCCTGTTTATCCTGGATGGACTGTCATCTGGAGGTCTAATTCACTCTGAATTGACCCAGTTATGACTGTGAGAAGTAGGATGGCTTTCATTCCCCTCATGCTGCATGTTTGCCCTTCAGCTGTGCAGCATCTCTCTGAGGAAGCATTTGTTTGCGTCCGTTGTTTTTGCAATATGTGATCCATCGGAACAATCATAGTGATTTTTTTTTTTGTTCCTAACCTGTGGTATGCTTCTTAAAGGACCAGAGTTTTGTTCTTATTTAAGTTTATATATGTACATATTAGTGATGGGACTCGATTAAACATTTTAATTGAGTTAATTATAGGGTTTGTAATTAATCGCAATTAATTGCAAACACATTATAAACAAATTAAACACTTTCAAATAAAAAAAATCCTTTTGCTCCTAAAATTTTGAATGAATAGATGTATATGCTTGTCATGACCCTGGGCCAGTGGGCCAGTGTTTTGAGTTTCTTGTGTGAAGTTCCGTTTTATTTCAGGTTGTGGTTTATGTATTGGGATTTTGTTATCATAGTCTCTTGTTTAGTTATTGGTGTCTGTTTCCTGTTTCCCTCACGCTGCCCTTCCCATGATCTGTGTTCAAGTGTTTTTCCTTTGGTCTCTAGTCTGTCTGCTTCATGCCCCCTGTTTATTGCTAGTATGCATGATGTTTCATGTTTTGTATGTGGCTTGTCGTGCCAGTGTTCC
>VUQK01043824.1:23833-49938 GCA_015106715.1 Bujurquina vittata
AAAGAAAAAGGGGGGAGGAAAGCTAAAAAAAATCGGGAAAACGAAATAAAGGAAGAAAAGCCAAACACGACAGCAAGAGAGACACAACTGAAAGGGGGGGGGGGTAATATTAACTTGACACAAAAAGGCAAACACAGAAAGAAGACTGAAGGAACTGGACAGGAATACAAAAGGGAACTAAGAAACCTAATGCCATCTAAAGCTAATCCAGGAACCAAAGACAGATATAAAAAAAAACTCATGAGATTAAGGAATAGAAAATAACACACACAAGACTCAATAATATAGAACATTAATCACTTCTCAAAACCAAAAGAAATCGTGAAACCACAAAACCTGAGAGCTGTGGTTCCAAGACTACGACAGCTTCAAGTTCTGGCTGCTGAATTTTGTATCAAGTTTGTAACAAATGCCATCTACCTACTTATTAAGGATTCAGTCCTGATTTGCTGTCTTTTTAAAAAAAAGTAAATAAAACTCAAGCGTAGATCTCACAGTTTCCAAAGATGGCCACACGTGTAAGGGAACTTTTGATGTAAAATGATGCTGTTGCACGAGTTTTAGAATGTGGCTTTATAAACGCAGAACAGATACGACACTGTATGTCCATGAATTCAGTACTGCAGTGCTCACAAACGGTTTAATGTCCAGTCTAATTTGGAGCAGCAGGAACATGTGCTGCTTATTTCGCGCTGAATGGAGGATTATGTGCCTCCCACATCTTTTTACATCGTTCATCCCTGTTGCACCTCACAGGAGGTTTACAGAATATATGCTGCCACACTAACACACAATTAAAGTTGTCAGTGTAGCACCAGAGTTGTCTATGAGCAGAAATAAGACTATATTGAGGACTAAATTAAAAAAAAAAAGTATTTGGTTTGGGATGGGTCAGTGAGGTTCACGGTTTGAGGATCTCATGACTTCTCATTAAGTAAACAAGGCTGAAGAGGAAGAAAGTTCTGCACTGTGGGAAAACGCTCCTCTGTTCCACACAGACTGTAAGTACCCTGCTTTATCGCAAAGATTTAAGTCTAACATTGACTATTCTGGTGTTAATCATATTTTAGTGTTTTTTTTTGTTGCACCTGTGAGCCCTCAGCTTTTACATGAAAAGACTTGTTTGATAATTGTCTTATGTTTTTATGCTGAAATGCATATTTTCACTTGTGTACACAGGAAAAAAAAAATGGCAAATGCACAAGTGCCTGTCGGTGAGTTTGTGCAATACAGTCTGTATGTTTAGACCAAGTGGTTTTTAACTCTTATACGCTGAGCTCTAATTTTCTGTAATTCTATTGAAAACCTGATTTTGTTCAGCATTCCCTTGTTTTTGTGTAGCGATGGTCGGCCCGCTGGGAGACAGTCCAGTTCAGATTGCCTGCCCTAACTGCCGTCAGACAGTCCTTTCCAAGGTGGACTACTCTGCTGGTTTGCTCACCTACCTTTTCTGCGGAGGGCTCTTCTTCTGTGGGTAAGAAGGGTCTAACCATTCGCTTGCTTCATCATGCAAATGAAAGATTCACAACAGCCCTGACAGCAAGAGACGGTATTAATGTGGCAATGCCTGAAATTCAAGTGCCACAGAAGCTCATTAATTAAAATGTCTGTTTCAGCCCTTTGTGACTGTGAATTGGATAACCAGAAGAAGACAGATGGATGGATGGATGGACACTGAAAATATAACAATATGAGTAAATAAAACTGAAAATAGCTGTTGTCTTTTCCAGCTTTGTTTTAGGCTGCTGCCTCATCCCGTTCTGTGTGGACCGTCTGAAGGATGCTAAGCACACCTGTCCTACCTGCAAGACTGTACTTGGCGTGTATAAACGCTTATAACTGAAAGAGCTGCAGTGATTTGTTGATTAATTAACTGGTTGATAAACAGAAATATTTTTGACTGGAGATGCACACATTGTAATGTGGACCAAATGCCAGTGTGAATGCTTAAATATATACACCCGGACCTTGAGATTTGAAGGCTCTTTGAAATTATGCAGCATATTTTCTGCCATTTTAAGCTCATACTAATGAAAATATGTACTCATAATTGGTTTTGTAACTAAAGTTGCTGTTTGGTGTTTGGTGTGGTGACTTTTTCACAGCTTCTCCCTCCATTAAACAACTGAGACCAAGCAAATAATGAGCTCTGATGATGTTTGCTAAGATATATGATGTTTATTTATTTATGACTATCTCAAAGGCATTTTCAAAGTAAGACCGGTTAAAGAAAGTGCTATTATGAAAAGGGATACAACAACATAAAACCCCAAACTGTTGTGTGACACCTGAAAACTCATTTTTCCGCTTAATCTTAGTTTTAACAATCAACATTGTAACTGAACCACCAAAGGAAAACAAATAATTAAAGCAAAAATAGTGCATGGAAAGATTTCAGAGCATGCCAACCTGCTGCTGAAAGATTTAGTAATCAAAAATACATTATTTACATTTTTTTGTCTTATTGCACATGAACTATTTTCTTCATAGTGAGCAATACACAGAATAAAGCAAGCGCTCTTCTGTTTAACATTATTTCTATTTCTATTAGAGATAAATAAAAACACATTATTTCAAGCCATTATCCACTTATCTATCATTTTGGATTCCAAAGTCCAATAATCATCCACACATGCAGTTTTCTTCACATCAAAACGTGCTGAGACGCGATGAGGAGCACGAGGAGAGCGAGGAAAGAGAAGCCAGTGCCTCGTACTGGGGGTGCATCGGGAAGAAGGAAACATAAACTCATGTTAGCATTGTTAACACTGTATTTTCTGCCCTTTATTTTGATTTTTCTTTTTAAAAAAATGTGTAATATTGATGTTACGCTACCATATCAACAACTTTTAAAAGCCTTGTGAAACGCAGTCTGTAATTTAGCGGGCTTTTTTCCTCTTAAACTACTCTATTTGTCAACACCAACCCACTCCTTTTAACAACCTCTAAAGGTCAAAATCTGTCTGAAAGTGAAAGACTAAAAGGTTAAAATGTGTGTGTGTGTGTGTGTGTGTATGTGTGTGTGTGAGAAAAAACAACTGCACATCATTAAAAACATGCAAGGAAAATCTTACTGGATTATAAAGTCTTCCAGCACTGGTAACACAGTGGATTTGCTCTACTGTGAGAGTTTTCCATTTAAAGTAAGCGCAGCAAATGCTCTTTGGCTTTAGAAGCTGACGCACTTACTGCAGCTGTTTAATCTGATATTTTTACTCTTGCTCTTCAGTGTTGTTGCATTTGAAAGAAAAAATTACCAATCAAAGTATTTTTGTACAACAGCTGCTTTTAACGGGGCTAAAACCAAAATCTAAAAACTTGACAGGCCTACTGTGCTACTATCTGTTGTTGCCTGCATTCACAGTAATCTGGTCAGATCTATTATCAGGTTGAATGTTTTACCCAATTCTACCTTTTGTAACACTCACATGTAGAGCTGCTGGATCCAGAGGGTTTTGTCGTTGATTTTGTTGTTGATGATGTTGTCGATGATGTTGTCAATGATGTTGTCGCTGAAGATGTGCTGGAAGCTTGGTTAGGGGAAGTGGAGGTGGTGGTGACGGCTGGGCCCGCAGTGCTGGCAGCGTTTGTATTGGTTGTGCTGGCGGCGGTTGTGCTGGCGGCGTTTGTGCTGGCAGCGTTTGTGCTGGCAGCGTTTGTATTGATTGTGCTGGCGGCGGTTGTGCTGGCGGCGGTTGTGCCAGTGGTATCGGTTGTGGCAGTGGAGTCAACAATGCCTCCTGTAACCCCGACTCCTAACTTATTAAGATCTGACTGGTACTGACTGCGGATCCAGGTTTGTACCACTGTCACATTTTCATAGGACTTCAAATCTGCGAGGTTGGCACCAAGAAGACCTTGAACATCAGCAACGGTCAGGTTCTAGGGAGAACAGAGCAGATACATTTCATACTCATGAGCAAATAAATACTTACGTCATCACACTCTGATACTACAAGAGAACAAAAAAAAAATAGCTTTACAACTTATTAGGCCCATCTAATGAGAGCAATTGAGTGAGCAACAATTGTTGCTTGCAGTTTGCTGAGAAAAGGAATGGATCTTACAAAGACATCTGGCACAGTTAGCCTAAAATTAAAAATTAAAATCCCAAAATAAAAAGTTTAAATGCAATTATGAAGAAGCAAAGCACACACAATCACACTCACTCACTCACACGCACACACACACACACACACACACACACACTGACCTTTATAACACTGTCAGGCAGCGTAGCGAAGGTCGCGAGGTCCATGCTGATATTTGAAGACACCAAACTCTTGACAAATGAAGGATTTGAACCCGCTGCAAGACGGGAAAGAAATGAATGGTTAATTTTCAGCTGTGTTTAAATGGTTTCCTCATGCAGTGTCTGTTTGCTTACACAGGTAAGACTTTATGAGCTGGTAAGTGGAAACAGGGACAGCTGAGGAGCGGGTTCTTTGGGTGAATGACTGTAAGGCGATTGTGAACAGTTGTGTCTTTTGATCAATGGTGCAGTTGGACATGTCCAGTGCCTTGGCCATTCTGCAGAAGATAAAAACACAGAGATGGTGTATTAAGTTTATTGAATTCCTAAAATTTCTTATTTCTTTGTACACAAAAAAAAATAGATCATCCTATCTATATTTTCTAGATAGATACTGGCTAGAATGATATGCAGTTATGTATACACATACTTCTATTTATATTTTTGATGGTCTAAATGCAAGGTCCCTTCCTGAACTTTAGCCATCATGTTCTTGTACCTTTCAGATATTATCTGCCTCTAATGTCATGGTGCTTATGTAAAAATAACCTCCAAACACACACACACACACACACACACATACACACACACACAGCCCTGACATCTTACTCGAGGCTTTTTGGGGCAATGTTCCTCAGAACAGCAACATCCAGAGAGCACAGGTTTGGTCCTCCAATTACGTTGAGCTCTGCGGTGCCGAGACTATTTCCATTCATATTCAGGTATTTGGTGATGATGGCTCTAGCCTTCATGAGGAAAACCAAGCAATGATGAGACACAGGCACTTAAAGTAAGCACACACACACACATTACGCTTTGTTCTGTTTGCTCACCAGACTCAGGTTCCAAATCCCATTTATGGGGTCCATCAAAGCAGCGAGTGTGTCGATCTGAGTGAGAGTCCACATGTTGATGTCTACCATAGTGGCTACACGGGATGCCACGCTTAAGACCTGAACCTGATTTTCTGGGATGGTGGAGCTGGCATTGTAAGCCTATAAATGTGGGAAAGTAACAGGAAATTTAATCTCAAAGTAAGCTTACAAAACAAGAATTCAGTACACGAAAAAAGTGTTGGCTCATGCATAACCTATTTAGCATCATGAGCAAAATATTCATCATTTAACTGTTTAACCCATCTCTGTCGAATTTTAAATATGAGACAAATCAAGAGAAAATCATGATCAGATGCTGAAGATGTCACTTAAATTTTAGGCTTTAAAATAACGAATTGAAGATACTTTTTTAAACTGAATTTTCCCACTTTGTATTTACATTGATTTCATTTTTATTTAATTTATTATTTAATTTTTACAAGTTATGAGAGCATATTTTTAATAACCTAGTAAAGTTAACTAATATATGTAAGTCAGGATAGCTGTTGGATTTTACAGTGTAGGTGAACATGAGTGAATTGAATTGATTGAATTTCTAGATGTAAAAAAATGAAATTATTGAATTATGGTTTAACTGAAAAAAATGTGAGTTTGAAAGGTCTCTGCGATAAACTGGTGACCTGTCCAGGGTTTACACTGCCTTTCGCCCTATGACAGCTGGGATAAGCTCCAGAGTTTATGTACTCTGTCACTAGTTTTAAGTTTGATTCAATAGAATATGATATATGTTATACAGATTATAGTCACGCTTGGCTCCTATGTGATTACTGCCACAGATGTGTGCAGAGAGACTTTGTTTATCAAAGTGCTAAAGTCCACCAGGGAGAGCGTCACTCCACTCTCCATCCTGTAGTTACAATCCAGACTACAAACATCCTCACAGGTTTTTGTCACCTACCTCTCGCAGCTTGCTGAGAACAATCTTGAGGTATTCTTCTTGGTCCACCTTTTGAGTGATGGCATCCAAGTTGTCTTTTACAACGGTCGCATTGAGGCACAAGTTAAACTGGTTTATATCGCTGTAGTCGAGGGGGAATGCTTCATCGCTGATAGTGACGCGGGTTATGAAACCCACAGTGCATACAGTGGCTGAAACATGGAAAAAAAAATTATATATATGTATATACTGTTTTCTTATATACTTTTTTATATACTATTTACTGTTATTTACTGAAACAGAAAGTTCTCTCTAGATTCTAACAAATGGACCAATCAGTCAACAGAGAGAAACCAACCTCTAGATTGCTTTGACTTATTTCTAACAGAGATTCTCATTTCGCTCTTAAGCCTCTGTATCTTCTGCCTGCTAAGTTTCTTTTTCCCGACACCGCCCAGGAAGTACCTCAAGAATGTGCGCTTTGTTTTCTGCTCACAAAAACAAAAAAAGGAAAAAAGAAAGAAAGAGAGAAAAATACATAAAAACCAAACTTAACCCATGTCAAATCAACAGCAGTCCAACTGTGCGGCCGGTAAATGCACACATTGATGGATTGCTTACTTGGTCAAAATTATCATAGAAGACTGAAGTCAAATACAGCGGCAGCGTCCCAAGATCCTTCAGAGTTTGAAGAGTCCATGTCGAAGAAGCTCTGGTTATCAAAAAAAGAGAAAGGTTGTTGTTTTAAAGGATACCAAAGGCCAAATCTAAAACCGTAAATCTGCTGACAAGGGAAAGAAAATGAGCAGAAGTGAAAATCTGCCACGGCGTTGATGTTGTTTATGTACCCGTATTTTGTATTCCCCTTAATCAGTAGAGACTGAACAGCAGCTGCCTGAGCACCAGTGAGATCTGAGCAGCCCTTTAGTTTTTCCAAGATGGATGGATTTGAGTTTTCGATGTAGGACCCATCCAGGATGCAGCACATGTTTCCCAAAACTGATATGTTATCAGCAGTTAGGTTTGTGTTTGTTATACCCTTTGAAAAGAATAGAAATCCCCATCAAAACATTAAACAATACTTTATTGCAGTAATTAATATGATTATAGTCACGTCCAATCTGTAGAAAAGGTTGAGAAGCAATGTATGATTCGAGGACTCACCAGACAACTCTTTGCATTTTCAAACAGGGCAGTTTGTTTGTAGCTGAGGGCCTGGGAGAAAACAGAGAAGTCTGCATCTCCCAGCTCTGTAAAATAGGACCTGCAGCTGGCCTGCGGCACCAGTGAGTAACTGCAGGGGGAAACAGAAGCCTTAATACAGTCACATCCACCATTTGGCTTTAATTCAGCACAAACAAACAGTATTCTTACTCATAATACAGCAGTACATCTGGAGGATAGAGACTGAAGACGGCGACATTTCCATCTCCTTGAATGTAATTGTACATGCAGGTCAGCTGTTGGGGGGAAAAAAAGGAAAAATGGTTATTGGGATTTTATGTTTTTGCCTTCCATCACAGAGAGCTTGAAATCAAACAATTCATTAACTGTGTAAAAATGAAAATACAGCTGGAATTCTGCAGACAGACAGACAGACAGACAGACAGACAGACAGACAGACAGACAGTCAATTAGGGCATCCAACAGCTTGATACACATCATTTATAGAGTCCAGAAAATGGAGGTAAAAAAATTAAGCACACAATACTAACAATATAGACTAACAAACTATACTAACTGTACAAACTGTACTAAGCTGTACAGGGGTTAGTGCTTTGAGACAAAGAAACAAAACAGAGAACACAGAATGAGACCAGTAGTGCAATATTCATTTATAAATGTGCAAACAATGCTGTGCAGCAATATACAGCAGTAAAGTTATAAAGTATCTGATTTATGGGGTGCCAAATACCAACATATATAATGTTGTTATAATGTATGTTATCTTATCGTCCCCCAAGTGAAGCATTAAAGGGTGTGATGCCTCTTGGAATAAATGATTTCTTGAGTCTGTCCGTTGAGCAGTTCTGCGAGAGCAGCCCTCCACTGAACACACTCCTCACTTTCATTATCTGGTGTGTAATGGGGTGACTGTCAACTGTAGTCAGAGTCCAGCTCCACTCAGAACACTGACCCAGCCCGCCTGACCTACGTATCCGGTCTTGAATCACATCTTGATTGTTTGTTAAAATCCACTGCGGTGGTGCACAGATGCAACACCACAAAAATTATGTCACTCTCCAAATACTTAAGGACATAACTGCATATGTCAGAGTTATGTACAGTATAATCTAAAAATTCACTAAAATTGCTCTAAATACTATGTCAACTGATCCCCTAATCTAACTATAATACTCACCTTAATCTTAATACTCACCTGTGACATGACTGAAGTCATTTGTCCCCAACAGGGAGGTACAGTAAACCTCCACAATGCGATGTGTAAACAGATTTCTGTCCCCACAACATGAGTAACACCAACAGACGCACACACACATACACCTTCTCCTGCCCTCTTACCTGAGTCTCCGTCAGTGTGACCTTGTTGCTACCCGTCCTCCGACAGGCTCTGATCAGCTTCTTGATTTGCTCTATGCTAATGTCTCTCACTCCGGTGCACGTGAACCCTTGCAGAACAGAGGATGACAAACTGCACACAAACACACACACACACACACACACACACTGTTAGGTCTCCTACTCAAACCCATCTGCAGATTGGTCTCACAGATTTAATGGAACTCACTTGTTTGGACCTCCCAGCTGTGCGGTGGCACTTTCCGCAGTCATCACGCTGAAGAACAATTCAGACTAACAAAATAATAAAAAGAATACAAAGTGTGTAAATAACTGGCATGTCGCACAGTGCAACACAGCAATAAAAATACAGCAACAACAACAACAACAACAACAACAACAACAACAACAACAACAACAACAACAACAACAGCAACAGTATTTCATCTTCTACCTGCTGCTGTATCCATTTCTTTTTGTTGAGATTGGTGACAACAAAGTTGCTGCTGGAGAAGCCCACCAGCAGGGGTCGAGGGATCTCAGTGCCCAGATCATCTGGAACGTTCTCGATTACTTTCTCGCTGTTGCTGTCCACCGATATGATCTGGGAAAAGACGGGCAGCGATGGCAGTTAACTCTCTGCGGAAAACTATCTGTCTTGAACTGAAGTAGTTGATGGAAGCGTGTGGTCTAAATAAGGTCAGTTGTTGTTTGCAGCATTGTGACCTATTTAGTTTTAAATTTGCATGGATGCTCTATCTACTCTAGCTTCTCGGAAACATCCACTGTCTTTTTGACAAGTGACAAAGTGACAGTGATAGGGTGAAAGGGTAAACGGGCTAGATACACCAGGATTTTCTGGATAGTTGTGTAAGAGCACTATTTTGTGGAGTTTGTGGGCTATTTAAACAAAACTACATTTATTCATCATTGAATGAAGGCTGTAACAGAAAGCTGTCATACCTGAGTGACAACAAGCTCCTGGATGATGTCAGGACCAGAAAGCAGGTTTTGCACCAATGAAGGGTTTTGGAAGGCTTCTAGCAGGAGGGAAGTGTTGATTTGCTTGAACTCTTTGACAGGTACACCCATGATAAGAGTTCCCAAAGATATCAGCGATGATGAGCTGTTGAACTGGTGGGATGGAAAAGTGTGGAAGCAGCACACACGTAAGAGAGCATGACCACGAAGATGATTTAAATCCTACCGAAGTCAACCTTGGCATCTAAAATCAAACAACAGGCTGCAACTACCTGTATCATGCCTGAAGACAGCAGAAGCTGGATGATGGCCCTGGCCTGACCTTCGTTCCAGTCCGTCACACCGGCAAGAGTTTCGAGGCCAGCTCTTAAGTCCTCTGGTTTGATTGACTCGATCTGGTTTATGGACATGCCGGAGCTTTCTTTGCCAAGGGCAGCAATGACATTGGCATCAATTTCGTCACCAAAGTTACCCGCCAAAGCAGCACTGATCTTCACACGTGAAAAGGAAAACTTTGTCAGTAACAGTGAGATTTGCGTGCTTATTCTAGATGTTCCAGGGAACAAAGATTTATTCCATTTAAAAGGATAACTTTCAGTAGTAAATTGTACATCGTTTCTTACCTGTGGGTCCAGGTCTGTACAGAGAATTGTGAGATTCCTCAGAACTATTATGCTGTCTTCTGCATTCAGTTGGATGTATGCAGGACCAGGCGCGAAACACCGAAACAGCAGAGGAAGGCTGCAAACAGCGTTGAATAACATTTATATAAAAATACAGCTCACATACATGTGAGGTGAAGGGCTTGTGGTGCAACATATTTTAGGTTTAAACTCACAGTAAGGGGTTGAAGTTGCTGTCCTGTTCATATAAAAGCTCAGTGTAGTAAGTAGTGAGGTTCTCAGGTACGACAGAGTGGTTGAAGAGAGCGATGTTCAGAGGGTTCACTGTGAACACCTGAATAACCTGCAGGGCAGGGTGACAAGCATGTCTTCAGGTCATGAAATTGTCAACTGTTTTTTTTTTCTTCTTCTTAATTTAAGTCAGTATGGAAAAACAAAAACAAACAAACAAACAAAACAAAACTGAGCAGAAGTTTAAATTTCTCCAATGTGGATTTAGTACCGTCTGAGATCCAAATGTCAAAAGATCGTCCAAAGTGAGGAAAGATATGAAGGACCCGATGTACTCTGCAAACCAAGCTGTGGAGTTCAGTTCTGGGTCACTGGGGATGTAACACCTTGGGTTAGCGTCTTGAACAAAAAAAAAAGAAAAAATAGAAATGTTAATGTATGATAATAATGAGGAGAATAATTAAAAAATACAATCTGTAATCATGTTACTGCAGCGCAAAGAAAAAAAATCTGTTTTTTCTGTGTGTGAATTCTTTAAATCAGCTCTAGAATTTAAGCTGACCTTAACAAAGTCTCACTAGATTAACGTGCAGTACTTAAATTATTATCCATCAGTTTGCTGATTGGTCTATAAAGTGTAAGACAATTATTATTATTAATTAAAATAATTATAAAAATAATTTCCTTAAACTCGTGACCCTCGGGGGTCCGGGCCCACCCATGAAATTCACAGTAAGAATGTCAAATTGAAGCCTTTAAAATGTTTCTTCTCAATCAAAAGGCTAAACCCCTATTTTACATACAGTCTATGGCACTATTTCTCCCTGAAACATCCCTGAGGTCACACCGGCGTGCTTTAAAGACTTGCCTCCGTCGATGGAAAGGTAAGTGCTGATGGTGCTGAACACATCGCTCCTCATAAAGTCTGCATTAGTGTAGTTGTATACACCAAGGACTGAAACACTGAAACACAACAAATATCAGTCAGATTAAAAGAAAACTGCATAATTACCTCAAAGTGAGCATCAAGTGTTGTAATAAAACATACAGTTTTTGGAAGGCCAGGCAGGAGGCGTTGTACGTGATGCTGGGACTGATCAGATCCTTTGTGAGGAAGGCCAAGTAGTTCTTGAGGCGCAGGTCAAACCAAGCGTTGACATCTGACCTTTGGGTGCTGCTGAGAGCCGTGGGCCAGACGCAGGGCAGGGTGGGCCGCCTCACCACTTCTGGCAGAGACTCCTGCAGCCAATGTACAAGATTAATGTGTTTATACTACAATGTGTTTGCATTTTTCTGTGTGTTTGTGCCTTGGAGTACATACAGTTTGTAGAAACTGTGGTGTCTGTTTGTAGTTGTTGTACAGCACGCAGAGCTCTGCATCGTTGTCGACAACATGAGGACGTCGCAGGAGATTTCCAAGGTCTGATGGAGGCATGGAGCTTATCAGCTGGAAGAACAGAAGACATAAAGTAAGACATTGCCCTCCTTCTTTTTTCATATTTACCCCTGATGGCCTGTGATGGTACACACCGGTTGGAATCTGTCGACAGGCACGAGCGACAGGAAGGTGGTGAGGTTGGGGAACTGGAAACCCATGAAAGTGCTCTCCAGGAATTCATAGAAACTGCGGGTGTAGCTGTCACCATAGCAGCGGATAGGTGTTGGGCCTACAGAAGCAGATTACCAGTCAGTAAACTTTGAATTTTGATGCAGAGCTGTAAACTAGATTATAACATGGGAACAAAAGCTCAGGCTTAGTTGAGGCATCTGGAATGAACTAAATAAATAAGCTTTGTTCTTCTGCTTGTTCACAAGTGACACACACGTAGAGTAAATGACAGGCGAGCTAAAGCGAAAATACACTGCCTGACTCCTGCCTCACTTTCAACAGCAGCCATTGTGTTAAGGAATGTGAACACACTGGTGTCTTACTGCAAAGTCACAGCCCTGTTTCCTGAAGCATTCCTATCATCCAACAAGAGAGGTTCCTGGGTTATCTTTACCTCTGAGGGTCTGAATGATGCGATCATAGATTTCATTCTGTGTTTCTTTGCTGAGCGTTGTGATAATCATGTTCAGGTTGTTTACACTGAAACACCAAAAACACAAAGGTTTTAGTTAAAAACTGGTTTTCAGTCAGAACGGCCCATAGTTTAGTGCTTGTTACTTTACACTCACCCCACGTGCTCGGTATTGCAGCTTCTTCCTGCCAGTATGCTGAAGTATGGTCTAACATGGGCCGGTGAAAGCTGTACCAGCAGGGGGGGCAGTCGATGTTGAAGCCAAATCAGTACCGCTGAGTCGTCCACCGATGGATCGGAGAGGTTTGCGCGATCAAACACAACTTGCAGCAAGGTTGACCGCACAACTAAGGGGAACTTGTCTTCCTGACCCTGCAGAAAAAGACAAAAGCAGCTTCCGGAATCAGATTTTTCCAGATGGTTCAGGACCTTCTTCAGGCTTTGTGTGAGAGGAGTACTCAGAAAAACGTTCGATCTCACATCATTACTAATAAACATGACACAAAATGTATTAATTATTTACATTTCTGCGGCTTACTATTAACAAAACACACTGGGTGATTTGGAATTTTACAAGCATGATGTATGCTCACCGTGATAGCAGATGAGAAATCATCAAAGAAGGCGGGAAGGCGCTGGTCAGGGACATAACTCATCACCGTGTAGACCTGCTCAGAAGTGGTGATCTGCCCAGGTGTTAGAGCCACCTCGGCTAGCTGTCTGACCGACAGCTGTGACAAGGCTTCTGTCTGCATGCACAAACAGACGTGCTCAGTGACAATAACATTCTTGGTCGGCACAGAGGGGAAAAAAATACACAGATAAAGATAGGAGACACGGTGTGTCATAACGCACCACTGAGAACTTGGGGTAAATCGTCAGAATGTCGTCGATCGACACAAGTTTGGAGAAACCTCCCAGATTGATCTGGATCCATTTAACACTGGTGGGGATGCCGGAGCTGCAGGCAGGGTCTAAATCACAAAAACATGAAGAGCAAATTCAGCTTTACTCCTCTGGAGGGAAACTATCTACCACACAACTTTATTAAACTTACAAAGTAAGCTATACTGTCTTTTTTTTTAACATTTACAATATGTCAAACTCTGGATTACACATGTATCTTAATCAATATCAGCATTACAGTTCTAGTGATATGTCTGCTGGTCAAACTCGTTGATCCAGGTTGAAATAGCTTTCATTTTTTTGAAGGATTGTTACCTTGGTGCATAAATTTTGACCTGACTTCCTTTTACCTTTAAGTCTTTTTAGCTGTATTCTAAATCTTATTGTTAACGTAATAAACCTTACCATAGCATTAAAATAAACAAAAAACCAAAACCCAAAAATTTATCTTACATAGCATAATGAAATACACTGCTAAAAAATTAAAGGAGCACTTTTTAATCAGAGTACAGCATCAAGTCAATTAAACATCTGGATTACTGTTCTGGTCAGTTAAGTAGCAGAGGGGGTTATTAATCAGTTTCAGCTTCTTTGGTGTAGTTTTACAGGTGGAGACCACTGACATTTTTCCCTCCTCATCTTTTCTGCCAGTTTTTTATTAGTTTTGCATTTGGCTGAAGTCAGTGTCACTGCTGGTAGCATGAGGAGATACCTGGACCCTACAGAGGTTGCACAGGTAGTCCAACTCCACTGGTGCCCTATGCTTTACACAGCTGAGAGCAGGTTCACCATGAGCACATGTGACAGATACAAAAGCGAAAATGTTATCCTGCCAATAACATTGTTCAGCATGATCAGTTTGGTGGTGGGTCAGTGATGGTCTAGGGAGGCATATCCATGAAGGGATGACCTCTGCAGGCTAGGAAATGACACCCTGACTGCCATTCGGTATCAGGATGAAATCCTTGGACTCACTGTCAGACCCTACGCTGGTGCAGTGGGTCCTGGGTTCCTCCTGGTGCAAGACAATGCCCGGCCTCATGTGGCGAGAGTATGCAGTATGAAGCTCAGTCAGGAGATCCCCCAGGACACCATTCGATGTTGTCAGGCATGCATACAGTACAAGCACATGGGGACCATGTGTACCATTGCTGCAATGAAATTTCAGCAAGCTGGACTAGCCTGACACATCATTTTTTCACTTTGATTTTGGGGGTGTCTTTGAATTTGTTCCTCTGTAGGTTGATCATTTTGATTTCCATCAAATGATGTAGAATCCTTTCATTCCTAACACATTACCCGCCCATATTAATGTAGATATCCAGCGTGATTTTTTCCCCATTGAGATCTGATGTGTTTTCAAAGTGTTCCTTTAATTTCTTTGAGCTGTATGTAACTTTAGACCATTTCAGCCCCAATAAAGATGTTAGTTAAAAGTGTTGTTCAACAGCTGCTCACTGTGTTTTCTTATTTTTATGGATTTGTTTTTGATGGCATGCTGCATACAATACATACATATTTACAATATATGTATCCATCTTGGATTACTGTACTCCCAATCCCTACTAACTCCAACATATGCAAATGTCATATTTGTTCAGACGTGGCCAGTGAATTACAGATTTACTCAGATGTCTGTTAGCCAGCCTCTGACTAAACTTGACCCTTTTTGTTTACCTCAGTAAGAGAAGGGCTGTAAGAACAGATGAATAGAGCAATGCCTGCACATTGACCCTAAATCACATCAAGTAGAAATGCTTCCTACGTATCCCTTTTCCACTGGCATGATGCTGATACCCAGCCTATTAATTCTTAACATAAAAAAACACCAACATGGACCTACAGTACATGTGGTGTACATATAAAACTCTATAAAGATTGCCTCACTTTTGGTCTACCATTGACTTTAGCTGTCGCTGGTCTCACACTTTAACTGAAACACCCCAAGTCTGTGATAACACAGCAGCGTACCTGAGCCGTTGTTCCTGGTCAGGAAAACCTTAATAAAGTGAGTGTAGACAGACATCTGCCTGGCGAGCGTCATTTGTGGCTGGACATAACTCAGATTCTGCAAACTGAGTTGAAATGGTGATTAGACTGATGAGAGTGTGACAGGATTTTGGTATCACAGAAAAGGATGCCATATTGGATGTAATCACAAGCATTGAATGCAGAGTTTCTTACATTTCCTGGTAGGAGCTGCAAGTCAAGTTCCTTGTGGTGAGACACGAGAGGAAGTCAGGTGAAACAGCAGGCAGGAATGGGAGGAGGCGGTGGCCAAACCACATCTGGATGAAGGCTGGATCATTGATGGTGGTCACGTTGACAGTGTCTATTCTGAGTTCTTGTAAGGTGTCCAGAATCTTGGACACTGCCGGGCTTCTGGGGTCCAGTGTCTACAACAGAGATCAAGATGTGATGTACAGTAACTACGGCCTTTCTGTACGGCAACAACAACAGAAAGTTCCAGAAAGTTCTACTTGTATTTATAATGATCTTCCAGCTGTCTTACAAAATACTGCATAATTCATCCATACCATGTTGGCCAGCTGATCCAGAGCCTGGTCCAGCACCTGAGAGGCTTTGGTGAGGAGAAGTTTCCAGGCAGGTCTGGAGCCACTTGAGTCGGAGGAGCGGTTGCACTTCAGTATCGTCGCCAGCTGATCTGCTGTTAGCGCTGACAGCTGTTTGATGACAGTTTAGACACTACAGTGAAACTGAAGAACAACTTAACAGATGGCCACCGATCAGTGGGATGTTCTTACCGAGGCACAGGCAATTTCCTCGACTGTAAAGTCGCAGAGGGGTCCACTCGTCTGTCCGCTGGTGAGGTAGAGCTGAATTGCTGAGCTGAGGTTTAAAAAAAACCAAATGCTCAGCATTTAGTTGACATCACAAGTGGGATGATGTGTTATGAAAGTAAAATCCCACACAGATGTTTTTAAATCCTACCTGTTCACTCCACCACAGATTTCTGTTACTGTAAAAGGCGTGAAAAAAGCATCAGATGAGCTCAGGCGATTCAGTGACAATACATATCGACATTTTAATTCATAAAGCAGTGAGAAACTTACTGTTTGCCTTGACGGTATTACACTTATGAGAGAAAAAGAGAGAGATTGTTACAGGTTTTCTATATTAAGACCAATGTGAGACAAACAAATAATCCAAAATTATATATAATTACCTGTCCACCGTAAATGGTGCAGTCTACAACAAAAACACAGGAAATGCAAATTAGTTTAATGTATTTTTAAAAAATTCAGTTCAATGATTCACTGGAGTTAGATCAGATGTTATTCCTGACCCTTGCTAAATATTTGGAATTTACATTTACACAGCCACAGAGTAGGTGAGGCTGTGTGGAATAAGATGAAACAGCAAAGAGGGAAAACTGGATATAACACATTAAGAATTATTGTTCTAAATATTAATGTTTATGACGTGACTCTCACCTGGTGGAAGCTGCTGGGATAGGGCCAGTTTGGTGTGTGAGATAACTGTAGCGACTTCAAGAGAAACCACAGGTATGGCCGAGTCCAGTCTAGTGAACCTGTAACACGAAAACACGTGGTTTTAAATTAAGTTACCAGAGTATATGAGATTGTTTACACTACCTCCAAAGCTCCAAGTATATTTAGACATGAACTCACAGTGTTTTGTATGATGAGCAAGTGAAGTTTTCCTTGGAGAAGAACGAAAACAAACATTCTTACTTTAGCAAGCACAGGAAACGGAAAATGTTGAATCAAGAGGAAGCTTGTTACTCTTTTTACCGGATGAATGATGACAGTAAGGTTGGTCAGGAACTCTATGAATTTCCTCTTATCAGGAGACTCGGTCAGGTAATCAAAGAGTTGATTGATGATGACGTCTTTATCTGGCAGACTTGGAAGCTTCAACACCAACAGCTCCGCGCTCTGCGTTGGAGACAGGAGTGTCAAAACTTCCATCTGTAAGGAAATAAGAGAAGGAAGAATTGACAGTTACGAATAACAAGATAATTAACAGCTCTAAAAAAAAAGCTCATTAATTGAAGTCACATCTCACAGGGTTGTACTGTGGGTTGAGCTGAAGCAGCTCTGTGAGGGACAAAAATGCTGAAAATGGACCCAAATTCTCCTGTTGCCACTGTGCAGTGCTGTTGGAGGTAGAAACACAGCTGGAATCTAGAGTAAGCAAACAAATAAAAAGGAGAAATACTTGAAATATAAAATTATACTTTTCCCAACTATTAAATCCCAGAAATATGGAGGATGCAAGTACTTGAGTGTGGCTGTGTCAGGAAACGGAGTGTGAAATCCTGTAGGACCATGTGACGTTGTTTTATGGTCATGTATTCAAACTGGTTGCTAAACACCTGTAATCTGAAGATAAAATCAAGAGATTAGTCTGAAAATAAAATCCAGAAATACCAACAGCAATTTCTGATAAAAGAAGGGGTGATTTGTTGACATTTTTGATTCTTATGTTTGAGTTTTTTGGCTTCCTGTTTGGACATTACAGTTATCCTAGTGATATGTTTCATCTTTTTTGGTATATTATTGTATTTTGACTCTTGTCTTAATTTGATGATTATTCACTCCAGTGTCTCCTAGCCCTCTCTCGTTTATGTGCCCGTGCCTTCTGTGCTTCCTTGTCCCTGTCTCCTTGCTTAATCTTACTCTTCTTGTCTTAGTGTTACATGCTTGTCTTGTGGTCTTATTTTGTTTTACTGTGAGATTGTTTTTCTTTCAGGTGACTGCCCCTCCCTGAGCCTGGTTCTGCCACAGGTTTCTTCCTGTTAAAAGGGAGTTTTCCCCTTCCGCTGTAACCATGTGCTTGCTCGTCGCTTTCTCATTATTTTGGCAAAGTGTTGCAAGCAGGTCAAGTTCACTGAGTATGTCACTCCAGAGGTAGAGTTAGACTTAACTTTTTTTCAGGATTAACAAAGTCAGGGTTGTTAGCTGAACCTGCGTTCTGGAACAGGGCCCTGGTCATTCAGCCCAAAAAAGGCTTGTTTTCATTTTTACCTTGCTGCCTTAGTGTTGGTACTTTTGTCCTCTTAAACAACTCAACACTCCATTCCTCTACAGTATTTTTCTTTGTCAATATTTAAAAAAACATATTTTAGATTTAAATGAAGATTAGACCAAATTCATAAACCTGAACTGTAGAAATGCTCTCAAGGGTCCACAGATCTTTTCTTGGAAATCTAAATGTGCATGCATGCTGTTGAGCTGGTTCGGCAGCATACTGACAAATACTCACATTTCTTGGTATGACCGACAGGTCAGGTCTCTGCTGCTCAGACAGCGCAGAAATATTCCTGATGCAAATGGCAGCAAGCTGCTTAGACGTTCTGAGAACCACAACCTGATCACACTGCTGTTCTGCAGCTGCCCATTGGTCAGCAACAACACTCTGATCTCCTCAATCACATCCAAAACCTCTGACGCTGATGGAACTACGGGCATGGGCTGTATGAGAGATCATTCAGTAATTTTAAAGGCAGTTTAACTTTTTCCTAAGTCACACTTCTTGTATCTCTTGAACTATTCAGCCTGTTATTTTTGTTAAAGTACATTTAAGCCCCTGACCATGCCAGCCAGGATGTCCAGAGCTGGGTTCAAAACACTGGAGACTTTAGTGAGCAGCATCTTCCACAGCATTTTGGAGTGGCCGCTGTTTGTCCGAAGATCACACATCAGGAGAGACACCAGATCATTGGCTGTGAAGTTATCCAGCTGTGTGTGTGAAAGAGCCAGAGATCATATAGTCATTCTCTGCAATAAACTTTAATGTTTCCACTCTGACTCTTTTAAAGTAGATCATTACCTTTGTACATGCATATTTCTCCAAGGTGAAACTGCAGGACACTTGCTTAAAGGTGCCCCAGTAAGACAGTAGATCAAAGCTGTGGGGAAATACATGTCAATATAATGATAATGACATCAGTGTAGCTTTTTATGTAAATTATATAAAAAGGGAAACCTGTCGACTCCACTGCAGAGGTGAGAATCTGTCAAAAAGCAGAAAATGTGTCGTTTTTTTTTTTTTGGATTTGGAATTATAGTGACATAGTTTATTAAGAGAAGGGTTTATGCCGGCAACAGTCAAAGAAGTCTTACCATTGAGCTGGGTTACTGGGCACTGTAAATGAACAAATTAAAAGAATGCTTAAAATATTATACACAACACTGAAACAACAGAAGCGAATTCCAGCTTAAAAGAATTCATATTAAAATCTAAGGTGAGTAGAGAAAAAGATCTCACCGTGAGGTTCGCTGGCACGCACTCTGTCCAAATCAAAATCAAAATAATATTTAGTTCCCTACACCATACCCAAAAATGCAGGTCTAAATAACAATTTATACAGAAACTATAAAACTTACATGACCTAAATTATGACCTTATTATACATTCAGACTTTCTGGGTGTGTTTGTCTTTGTGATGTAGTGAAACTCACCGTCTGGTGCAATGTTGATCAGTTCTTCTATAGTAGCCCAAATGACTATTTCCATTTCTGGAGTCAGAGATGGTATGGCTTCATACAGTCGCTCGAAACTGACATATAAAAGACACAAAAGTCATACAGAAATAAGAGCCTTTAGCAAGCTACCAACAGAGCAAATCAAACCTTCAAATTTGTGCACAAAACTGGAAACAATTTTTATAAAATGTCTCATATCAACACCAAAAATGCATTGTTAATGTTTTTTTTTTTGTAATGGCCACCTTTAAAAGCTGAAAAAAAAATCAATATTAAAAGTAATTTTATCTGTCATGTAAGTAAGTTTCTGCATTGTATTTTTGTATTTTATCCTGTATTAATTCCATTAATACATTACATTAATGTCATGCTGAATATGGTAATTACAGTGAATGCTTGAAATTCTTCATCTGAAAAAAGAATCTTTGATTCGACCTTGCCGCTGTGTCCACAGTGTTCGCTCTACTGTCATCATTTTTCCATCAAAACACAGAGCCGCTAGTAACCGGTCTATCTGCATAGCAACTGACCTAGCAACAACCTAGTAACTGGCCTAGCAACCGATCTAGCAATGACCTAGCAAACGGCCTAGCAACCAGCATAGCAACTGACCTAACAACCTGCCTAGCAACTGACCTAGCAACCCACTAGCAACCGATCTAGCAACCGGCCTAACATCCAACCTATGTGCCTAGTAACCAATCTAGCAATCTGCCTAACAACTGCCCTACAACCAACCTAGCAAGCAGCCTGGCAACCAGCCTAGCAACCGACCTCTCTGCTTGGCAACCGGCCTAGCAACCAGCCTAGAAAGGCAGTGCACCTGGCAGCTGTTTTCAGTTGGCAGATTTAAATGTGTAGGAACATTCTGATTGGCCGATTATACTTTGAACTGATTGGTGGATTTGTCTTTAGCATGCAAGTGGTTCAAAGGGGGACTGTTTGTGAACATGTGGGCCGCTGTGCCAGTTTTACCAAACTTAAAAGCTACTGATAGAGGCTCTGAGTTGAAACAGATAAAGTGGGTGTCAAAATGATGCAATCACTATCCATGGTGCTGAACTGCTTTGAATTTGTGTTGTTTTATCATTAGTTGCCATGTAGCCTAATGTTTTTGTTGTTCTATTGGTGTGTTATCGTTCATGTCTGTTTGATGGACTTCAAAATGACATAGTTGTTTTCCGTGGTGCCGAAGCTTGTAAGCTCCGCCGTTGTGGGCATGTGTATGTTGTAAAATGAGGTTATGATGAGTTTTATTATTTGGGTATAAAGGGCCCGGCTCTGATTTGCTCCGCTAGTGGTATGAGGTTAACTCAAACAAGGAGACACAGACACAGCAGTCAGTGACACACACACACAGAGAAAGAGAGATTTCAGCACTTCTACAGTTCACCTGGCAGCTTTGGGCAGCTGTTTTCAGTTGGTGGTTGGTTAAACTGGGGATTGAGACTCAGCTTGGTTCTGCTCATTTCACTTCTTCATTTTCATCAAATTAAGTTCAATTTAGCTACTTTCTTGACAATTTCAGCTGTTTTGCGTTTCAAATTCATTTTTTGTCTTTTTCAGCTGATTAAGCTCTTTCAGCAAATCAAGTTTAAGCTATTGAAAGCATCTAAATACTTCAACACCGTTCAACTTAGAAAAAACATTCAAACACCATTTTATTCCTCTTCTTTTGGAGATGTGTGCTTGTATTTGTCACATTAATATCTATTATAATTATAAAAGTTATTTACATCTTAATTTAATAATTCTTCCCATTCATTTGAAATCCCCATTCCAGTTCCTCCTCTTTCAACTCTGACTACTTCCACATACTTTGAGCTACAGACACAATTCAAACTTTAAAATGAAGCCAAGACATTGGACTATTAAAAGTTGTATAAAGAAAAACTGTATTGTGTTAGAAAAGCACTTGAAGGCACTCACATTTGTTTGTAGACATTGCAGGGAGGGCTTTCCTGAAAAAATTAGGATTTTATGATTAATATTTGAGGAAGGTTAAAGTTTGCTCAGCACCTACACATCCCAGCCTAAGCTGTTACCTGTTTAGCGAGCTCAACCAAAGACTGGAGGACCTCCGGATACTTCCTGGCTGCAGGCGACTCCGTGAGGAAGTCAAACACTTGGTTGATGACAACATCTTTCTCTGGTGGAGTCCTAAGAGGCAGTAGCAGCAGCTCTGCTGTTTGTCTAGGAGTCAGGAGCTGAAGAGCCTCCAGCTGAGCAGGACACGAAGCAGAAGAGGAGAGAACATTTACTGTATGGTAAACTTTATGCTTCCATTAAGTCTGTGTGAGCATGTCCATGTCCTGCAAACTTACTCCAGAGAAATAAGGGTTGAGTGCATAGAAGTCGGTGATAGGGGCAAAACTTGAGAAGAATCCAAAGTTGACCATCAGCCATTCTGCGCTGTGATTGGCTGAAGATACACACTGGGGGTCTGAAACGTTTGTATAAAGGTTGATGTAAATTCCATATGAATATTATTTATGTATATGCAGGATATGGTTTCATAATCCGTATTGTCCGTGTCTGATGCTTACCTGAGGTGTTGTGATTTAGCAGAAAGGGATAGATGAAATACTTATAGATGTTGTGACTGTACATCAGATTAGCATCCCTAAAGCTCACGTCTTTGCTGAGCGCTGCCACACTGCACACAGCAGGACAAAGACAAAATGAGAACAACGGCACTAAATCATGTGCCCATTACCACAAACAGAAATCAAGACGATTCACTCACAGGGTTTGGTAAACGGGGCAGGAGAAGTTCTTGGTGCTAAGGCAGGAGAGGAGTTCTGGCTGTACGTTAGGCAGGAGGGGCAGCAGCTTGACCTTGAACCAGAGTTGGATGAACTCTGGGTCACTGAGGTGCTCCTGAGTCAGAGATGGTGATTCTGATTCGCTGAAGATCTGCTGAAATTCAGACACCACCTGCGTGAAGCCCTGCAGGGAACGAAGAATGATGAAGCACTGATTTGTCGCAACTGTAATGTGTGTGTGGTAAAAACAAAAGCACACACGCACACACACACACACACACACACACACACACACACACACACACACACGCCTGGCTTGGACAGTACTCACTGTTGTGGAGAATTCCCTGATCAGTGAGTTCAGAACTTGCGTCAGCTGCAGAACCAGCTCCATGACGACTTCGTTGGTCATGGTCAGGTTGTTACGAGCAGAGCAGTGCAAAACCTGGGCCACGTTTGCCACCGCATCAGTCAGCTGACACCACAGAAAGAAAATCATGTCCTTAAACCAGGTAGCTAAGACCAATTTTAGTACAACTTTTGACTTTTAAAAAAATTTAAGAATTTAAGATAAAAATTCAAAACATCCAACCTATATTATATATTTAAAAAAATAAATAAATAAATAACATAAAATCTTACTCCACAAGGGCTCTTATCAAGGGTGATGCTGCAGACATCCTGGATTTCAGCCAGGGTCTCGTTGTCTATACCATGGTCCAGACGACTGAACAAAAACAAAGTACATGCTTACACACAACTTACAGCACGGGAACATTCACACTGATCTTCTTCCTGTATAAATTTATACGACTAACAGACTGACAAAGAGATCCATTTATAAAAATGTTCTGTCATATGTGAAATCGCACAACTATTTTCAAGAAAGTTATTTTTTTTCCCCTAAATTCACTGATACAAGTTTATGTTGAGGTGTTTGGCTTCCTACCAATCCCAAGCTGCACAAGGAGCTTGAAGCTGTCATGATCCTGGGCTGGTGGTTCAGTGTTTTGAGTTTCCTTTTGTGAAGTTCTGTTTTGTTTTATTTCTGATTGTTTTCTAGTCTTCGTATGTTTTAGTTTCTCAGTTTGTTGTAGTTTGGTATTCTGTTTTTGGTTTTAGTCATTGGTTTGTTAGTCCGTTTTTCCTGTGTTCCAGTCTTCCCGTCTTTGTGTCTGTGTGCACCATGTTGGGTTACTTCCTGTTTTATTTTGACAGTCTCGTGTTCCCTGTGCTTTGTATTTAATTTTGCGTCCCCTGTGTTTTTAGTCTCATTCGTTTCACCTGATGTTCCCTGTTGTTTCCACTTGCCCTGATTATCCTGTGTATGTACTTATTTACCTCATTTTGTCTCTGTTCTAACTAAA
Organism: Bujurquina vittata; assembly: GCA_015106715.1. Classification (NCBI taxonomy): domain Eukaryota; kingdom Metazoa; phylum Chordata; class Actinopteri; order Cichliformes; family Cichlidae; genus Bujurquina; species Bujurquina vittata. The sequence continues at coordinate 47,746 of VUQK01043824.1, forward strand.
TATATCGATCAGTTTTTGGAGCATTGCTTTTGTTTCCTTCACCCATGGCCACAGCTTGTGAAGGCCAGCGTTCATCTTCCCTTCAACTATAAGAGTAAAGTTGAGAGAACTACTGTAATTATAAGGTTAGCTTAGAGAATTAATGACTAACTGGATATATTTTGGCCACTGCAAAATATAGATGAACCATTTGGCTGGAATTCCATGTTCATGCTCTGAATCTGCATTTAAATGGTCTGATTCATTTTTTAAAATTAGGCACACAGACACACTTCTGCATCATTTTCAGCTTAAACAATACCAGATTATTAATTAATAAAAAAAAATCATTACTAAATGGTGTTGCACTCTCTGACTACTAATTACGTATTTAACGTCATGTCAGACTGACTCTCCAATAAATCCAAGATTTTCTCTACTTTTAGCTTAATTTTGGTCTTCACCAAAAGCATTTTTGGTGTCAAGCAAGGTTTTTATTCCTTGTCTGACTTCATCCAATCCCAGTGTTTCCCCTGTCTTCAAAGAATCAGTCGGAAAACGCTAAATGAGAAATGTTAAGGTAATGCCGGACTTACAACACTTCGTGAAATGCGAGCGTGATGTTTTGATGCATCAGGAGTTCTTCATTCGGCAAGAACCTCTGTAACAGGGGCTTCACAACGTGCTCATACCAGTCCCCCACATTTGTCACATCAAACTGTGGTTCCTCGGGGGCCATGGATGCGTTTGGCTGCTGGTACATGTCAGCCAGCTCAGCCAGAGTCCAGTTGAGCAGGAACTGAGTCATAGTGGTGCTTTTAATGTTTGACACATTTCTCTGTAAAAAACAGGTTGTGAGTCATTTTTCCATCTTGGCTTGCTTCTATTTCCATATCAGTTTATAAAGAAAGTGAGGATGTGTATGTGTGTGCGTGTACCTCACGTGTGAAGGATACAAAGCCTTGAACAAAGCTCCCAATGGGTTTGAAAGCTGCCATGAATCCATTTACAGCCTGGATGCATAACAAAGGAGATAATCTCACACATACAATTCACAATTTTTCACCTTAATTTCTGAATTCTGTATGTATTTAATATTATTGGCCACTTTGGGATAGCACTAAGCTCTAAGTACAACAACTGGCATATTTTTTGCCAAATTAAGGAAAGTGAAGAACAGACAATATGAAACCTCACTGATTTTATTTTTGCTCATCTGTTTGTGCCTGCAGCAACTCATAAGGAAAACTGATATCTCTAGATGCTAAATTTGACTTCCTTCCAGTGCTTTAGTATAGAGCACAGTATATGCAGTACCTGTTGGAGGCCTGGCTGAGGATTATATGAGGGTTGTAGTGGATAGGAGGGTGGGTATCCAGGGGTTGTCCAGTTGGAGCTCCATCCAGGTTCAGCAGTGGGGGAAGGACCCCCTGTTAGCAGACTGTGGAAGACCAGGGCTAAGGTGCCATTGTCTAAACTGTCAACTTCGGGGCTCATCAGCAGCTCGGCCTTTTGTGATGGAGACAGCAGGTCTAGAGCCTCCAGCTGTGGTTGAAAGAGAAGCAGCAAAGAAGAGGCCTCAGCAGTGTGGAGAAGCAATATTTGCTGTTCTTTGAATTGTCTCTTTAGATCACTATAAAAACATCTTTAAAGTTTATAAAGACTTAGTTTAACTCACTCCACTGAAGACCATGTTGAGCGCTGAAAAGTCCTTCAATCTGGCCATGACACTGAAGGCACCAAAGTTCTTCATCAGCCACTCCTCACTGTTCTCATTTGGTTTCACACAGCCTGTGCAGAGATCACACACTGAGTGACCGTGTACATACATGTAAATTAGATCTGTCATCTTGCTTCAAAACCCAACAGATAAAGGCCTCAAGAAGGTCATGAAAGTTTTAGCAAGAGCCTGCTCAGAAAAAGAGACTTCCAGAAAAAACTGGAAGCAACAAACTAATTTCAGTTCCTGTCGTATTTGGTTCATTCATATGAGACCAGCTTGTTTAGATGAGCGTGAATGATGGTGTTAATGTCTGAAAGGGGGACATTGATGCATTTTATGGTACACAGTAATTTCCAAATCAGTCCTTCAGATAAGATAAGATAAGATAAGATAAGATAAGATAAGATAAGATAAGATAAGATAAGATAAGATAAGATAAGATAAGATAAGATAAGATAAGATAAGATAAACTTTATTGATCCCATAATGGG
>VUQK01043825.1:0-10649 GCA_015106715.1 Bujurquina vittata
AGGGAAAAATACAAATAAGCATCTGGATCCCAATTCAAACAGCCCACCCCATATATCCAATGAGAAGCTTGTGGTGTTTTTTTTTTTTTTGAAAGAAAAAAAAAAAAAAAAAAAATTAAAAATCAATGCCTGACATCTGGAGAAACTCATAGGAGGTAAAAACAGGAGGGTATACATCAAAAGGGGCAAAACATCGGCGGCAGAAAGGTTTAGGAACGAGAGCGAGAGCGGCTGTGACGGGGTGAGTAGCGGGGCGATCCTCTGCCACGACCACGGGAATTGCTGCGACTGCGGCTGGCGCTGCGACTGCGGCTCCTGCTCCGGCTGCCACGGCTGCGAGAGCGTGATCTTCCGTAACTTGGGCTGCGGGGACCGTCTAATTTCACACGAATGTAAGCAGTCTCTCCCTGGCGGACACAAGAGAACTTGACATTGAAAAGGCAACATTCCTGCCTATGGTGGAAATACCACAGATGGAACAAAGGGCTGGCTGTTGTTCACAACACGTCACATTTCCTGACGTACTCACCTCAGCACAGCAAAGAACAGTTATCCATGATGCTAAAAATCAAGTCAGCACACATACCTCATGGGAACGGAATTTGGTGTTGTCCAGCTTGCGAACAGCATAGGTCATGTCCTCTTTGCGCACAAACTCTACAACCCCAGTGCCGTCTCTGTAAACGTCGGCGTAGCACACATCACCCGCCTCGCGCATGTGGTCCTTCAGGTCCTGCCAGCTGCCGCTCTGAGGGAGCCCTGAAAAACAGCAGCACTGCATCAGACACACAATGAACTTTCCAGCTGTGTTTACATGCACAGGCATGAATGCTCCAAAGAACCACAGAGCTGATCTGTTTCAGAGTTAGTTATGAACTATGTTAGACCATGCAACAATACAATTTAGAGTAACAATATATTTTATTAATGCTAATCTGGTGGCCTTTTCTTTTAAATATTTAGTGTGCATGGCAGCCAGATACCATTACATGGTGTTCCTTTTATATAGAATTTAGAGGAATTTTTACTATGTGGCTAGAGCCAGCAGATTGAAATAAATACAAAAACAGCCTTCTAGGGCAACTCTTGCATTTGCTTTAAACTGTTCTTTGTGACTGCAGACCCATGCAGAGAATTTACAATGCTACAATGCACCAATTATATATGCACTCCCCATTATTATTACACTTTAAATTATAGGAATGACTACTCGACTGTCAGGTCTCCAGCTGTGAAGCATAAGTGAGGCTGTACATGTAGTGAATATCAATAGCTGCCACCAATAAATAAGATCACATTTATTCATGGCAGTAGTCGATGTATGTGATCAGTACCTATAATCCAACGAGACCTCTCAGGTCATCGGGTACAGAATGGTTTCCAGAATCAGATTTAAGTGTGCTTTTAGTTACTGTGGTCCTGTTCTTTGGACCAAACCACCGGCTGACCTGAGGCCAATAACAACTGCATCAACAGACTTACACTCAAAGCCCCATTCTGCTTGTGCTGTGCAAAATCAAATTTTGCATAGGTAAAAATTCCCCAAGACCATATTATAACGGATTCAAACACTAACAGATTTTTGGTTTCCAATACAAAAAAAAAAAACCCTGCAATTGCTCTTAATATCTGCATTCACTGTACATGCTAATCACCCCTTCAGATAGCCAAATGACTGCCTGGCTTTTACTTTTTGTTTCGTTTACCTGACACAACGACCCTGTACTCAGATCGTCTGGACGGGGGTCCGTATCTGCCTCTGGGTGCTCCTCCGATCCCAAACCCTCCTCTGGAACCCCTGCCGCTCCGGGGAAACTCTACACGCAGTCTGTAGCCGTCGTAGTCGTAGCCATCACGTCCATAGACGGCATCATCAGCGTCCCTATGAAAGAAAACAGTTTCGGCTTAGATATAAACAAATGGTGGACGGGTCAGGCTTGAAGCACACAGTCAGCCATGTTAGCGGCTGGCTATATTACTTAACGTCTACTAATCCGTCTGGCAGACGCAACCGCATTAACTCGGTTTTATTATTTGTTTCAAGCCAAACATACGGGTGAGACTTGGTAGTATACATGTCACCAAATTAACCCGCAGGCAAGTGTAGGGTGCTTTGATTCAACTCAGCTGCAAGGCAAAGGAGAAGCGGAGTGGGTGTTAATCTCCAACACCATGGATATTAACGTCACAAAGGCATCGAGCTCCAGTGCAGAGTGAGCCATCCTTGGCGCGGGTAAAACTAAGCCGCAAGTAAAATTAGATCACACATATACACACACTAAGTTTCTACTGGGAAGAATATAAAAGATCCAGGTAATAGTCTGAGTCGTTAGCACACATGCGTTTGTTAGCAACACAATGGGGCCGCGTCGGGCCTGGCGCGGCTAACCGTTAGCTTACCTAGGATCTTCGAATTCAATGAAGGCGAACGGAGGGCCCCCTCTCCGGTTCTTCAGGTCGATATCTCGAATCGTTCCGTACTTGTAGAACACGTCTTCCACATCTTTTGTGCGTATATCTGGGGGAAGGTTTCCCACGTAAATTCGGCAGTCGTTGTTCCCAGCAGGGCCTCGCACAACACCCGACATCGCGGCTAACTCGAGCTAATAGTTCGCTGTTTGCAGGATTTTTAAACGCCTGCTAGTGATTAGACCCCGAGCGCTTGCAAATGGTCGAGCCAAACAAAAACAGAGACAAAATGCTTAAATTAGCGCCGTTTTCCGCCACAGCGTGCAGGGTATTTAGCGAGCAGACAATACTCCCGATGAGGTGCCTCCTTCCCCAGCGCGTTTTTTTTAACCGAAGAGGGCATTCATCAGTACCGGAAACACTGTAGCTGCTCCTGACACATCCGCCTTACAAAATAGTCCCCTCATATCCGTAGTAGCTCAAAATAATCAATATTTTTATGTGTAGTAACACGTTAATTACATGTGGAGCACCACTAATATATTAGATAGCTTATAGTTCCTTGTAAATTAGTACATTGTACTTGGTATTTTTTATGTTCTCTGTGCAAAAACGGAGGCAGCGTGGGAGGGAGGGGAGGGAGACCCTTATTTCTTTCCAATTTTACCTGTTATGATCTGTTATATTGTACAGCACACAGTTGCAGAACAGTGACCTGTTATTTTTCTCCTATTAACTTAAGCTAGCCTGAGTGTTTCAAAGCCTCCTCTTGATACACTGACATAACTTACTGACATAACTTACAGTGCACTTTGAAAAGCTTTTTTTTTTAAATTCTGTCATGTTGGACATTAACATTCTCCCTTTTAGTCACTGTTAAAATGAACATTCCACCACGTTTCCACTTTATATGTGAACATTCTACAATGTTGCCACTTTGCATGTGAACATTTTCTCCTTCTCCCTCTTCTGTTTTGGGCCCCGGAGAGCTTTCTTTTTTGTGTCTCCAACTCTACCTGTCATCAGATGATCACACGATTCAAACCCGTCGCGATCGACCGTGTTCTCAAAAGCAGTGGCGGCTCCAGAAATATTTTACTGAGCATTTCACTGAGGGTGCTATGAAGGATAACTTGTTCTTTCAGTTCTCAACACAAAGACTAGCTAATTTCTTGGGTGTGCTATGACTTTTCCAGGTGGAGCTTTAGCACTCCCCTGGTGCCGCCCCTGCTAAAAAGCCAGCGCCTCCCCTGATTTGTTCAGCCAGTGTATCCTTCATGTCAAAAGCCTCATCATGTTATAACTACTACATTCATACGTAACTACCAGGTCTCCGAGTTCAGCCGATTAATACATGGTGGAGGTACCTAGGTCCAGGAGTCAGTGTTTTTTGAGGCTGTGGCTCCAAAGTTGTGGAACTCACTTTCACTGGACCCACGATCCGTGGACGCTGTCGATCCCTTTAAAATTAAGCTTAAAACCCACCTGTGCAGGCTTGTTTTCATTTCGTTTTATCTATTTAGACCATTTTAGTTGTTGTGTCTTGTTTTACACTACAAAGCACTTTGTGACTTTTGTTCTCAAAAAGCCTTGTGATCAGATTTGAAATGCAAAAACTCCATTAATATTGGAATGTGACATTTGATGCAGCGTTACGCTCAGGAAGTGGAAACGTGCCAGACTACAGATGGAGGAAGTGAGCTGTGAATGATAAAGAATACCACAGGAAAGCTCCAGCATCACCCGCCAGGTGCCTTTTCTGCTCACGATATTTGGCATATTATGAGATACACGCCGTCTTATAAGGAGCACAACATCCCATAAAACTTCATAAAACAAAATGTCTGAATCAGACTTTAACACTTTTATTGCCTAAATGTTTACATTTGAAATACGTTTATTAGACATATAATACCACTGAGAATGATAGCACACATCCAAATTTGTATATTACTCAATGAGCTGATTGTACTTCATGCCTGGGAGACTGTAGATAGCAAATTAGCTCAAAGCTAATGCTCTTACAATAGTTCTATTTGTACATGTTTATTGCTAACTAACTAAAGAAACCAAACTACACAAATCCACATTCTCTGTCACGCAAACACTGAAGCTTCACACAACAACTTCTATATAATAGCTTGGAAAGTGTATCGCTTAGATTCAGCAGTTGTAACTATGCAGTTAACCGTGCTTTGACGTGAACTAACATCATTGCTCTGGAGCACGTGGCAGGCCGGGGTTGTCGTAGTAAGTGCAGGATTTTGAAGCTCTAGTCAAAGTACTCCCACAAGAACACATTGTTCATCCGCAGCACATGTAAACACCTTTCATTCGGTACATGCAGTAGAAATACCCAAGGCCATGTTCTGATTGTTCTCATTTGTAAAGGCAAGAAGACACTCTTGTTTTCATTTAACATCATTATGTGGGTCAATACTGTGAAAGAGCCTAAGCAGCTACAGTACAACTCCTCTGTAATATATCTTGTTATGGTATGGAAGGACTCACTGCTAGTTAAAATATTTTTTTTATGCTGTTCAATATGCATGGGAGGAACCGTAGATGCGCTGGCCAGCCTCTCCGTAGTTATCGCCCCCATTGTATTTCCCCTGGCATGCCAGACTGTTGACCTGCAGGCACAACAGAGAGTGATCAAGCAGAGAAACATTGAACAAAGAGCAGCTGGTGCTTTTTTTTGTATGCATTAAAATAAAAACTTTAAAGTACCTCCGCTCTCTTGATGAACTGCTCAGTGGCAGCTTTCTCGTTCTCTTTATGTCCTCTCCAGGCTCTGAGTGCAGATGCCTGCAAGGCTCGGCCGAAGGAGAACGTCAGGATCCAGGGTTTGGCCAGGGGACAGTTGTTGATCGCGTTGAGGTGGATAGAGGCCTCCTCTTCACTCTGACCTCCTGACAAAAAAGCAATTCCTATGGGGAGACAAAAAAAAAAATATTACTTCAATCTGTTTGCTTACTGCACACATTTCTGTGTGCCTCCAAATGAAGGCATCATTTTAACCTACCTGTCACAGCTGGGGGAACTGTGCGGCGCAGAGTGGTGATCGTCGCCATTGCAACCTCCTCTGGGCTGTACTTGGTGGGGCAGCTGTGTCCAGGAGTGACCATGTTGGGTTTGAGCAGAGTGCCTTCTAAGTACACATGGTGGTCTGACATGGCCTTGTACACTGCAGCCAGGACCTGCAACACAGACACAGAGAAACAGCAGAGAGGTGCAGAATGTGTGGAACATTATTAAAAGTTAAAATGTTACCCACTAGTCCATAAAAATCCCTACCTTCTCAGTGACATACTGGCAGCGCTTCAGGTCATGATCACCATCAGGCAAAATCTCCGGCTCTATGACGGGCACAATGCCATGCTGGTTGAGAAAAGAAAGATTATCAAACAATGCATATGCGATGGATCACAGAGATATAGCAGATTTATGCTTTATCATTTTGAGTCCTGACCTGCTGGCAGATACTAGAGTAGCGCGCAAGAACATTCGCATTTTCTCTGATAGCCAGTCTTGATGGATTGACATCGCTCATTTTAAGCACACAGCGCCACTTTGCAAAAACAGCTCCGTCCTTTTTATACTGCGCACAACGCTCTGACAATCCATCTAGACCTGTGGAGAAAGATTTTTTTAAAAAGAGAAAAATAAAAGCTTTGTGAATGGGAAATGCTACAGATGAAATGGTTGAAGTCAGCAATTGTCCAGTGTGAGTCTGTCTGACCCTGTGTGGTGGTTTCTCCACAAGTTCCTGGCAGGGGGACGACACCTTTGTCGACCTGAAGAATATGAACAATGATTTAAATGATTAATTACCCCATTTGAATCAAAATCAAAACCTATTATCATTTGGCATCAGTTGGTAGCCTGAAGAGATTTAGTCCTGAGGTGCCACACCTTGACTCCAACCAGGATCCCCCTGTCCCTGATCATTTTAACAAAGGGAACGCCATTATCAGAGTGCTGGTACAGGGTCTCATGGAAGAAGATGACCCCTCCGATGCAGCTGTTGATGCGATCGTCCGCACTGAAGAGGATCTGGCGATACTGCCTGCGGTTCTCCTCCGTGTTCTCCACTCCGACTTGGGCCAGACGCTTAGCCATACTCCCTGCAGTTGGCATATTAATAATGATATGTGTACAAGACGTTAACGCACACTCTTTGGGTTGGATTGACAGAATGTGCACGCACTAAACGCCAGACGTGTTTAAGGAAGGAGTGCTACATACCTACAGACTCATCTGCAGCCAGGATGCCCTTCCCAGGAGAAACTATGCGTAAAGCGGTCTCATGCAGCTCCCTCTTCTGAGCCTCGGAGAGCGTTGGGAACTGGTGCGTCATCCCAAGTGACTGATTGTCTGAGCAGCCTTTGGAAGAAGATGTGACTGATTATTATTCACTCATTAGCAGCTAAAAAGAGCAGATGCTGAAGCTGAGTCAAACAGAAAATCAGCACAGTTTTATCCAGATTCAACGCCTGTCCTCTCATCACTCTGCACGTCATAAAGATATTAGAGGTTGTTTGGGTTGCAGGATAGAGTGACAGCAGAGTGATCCCTATTAGTATCTCAAAAATTAGTATGAAACCCGATTAAATAGAAGCCGGTCTAAAAACACAGCTTTCCCTGAGATTTGAATGCATGTTTGTGCAGATTTATCACTTTAACTCCCTTTGATGGTAGATGCAGAATTGGATGCCATTTGTATATTTTATGCTTCCCAGATGTGATTTTCTCAGCACTAGGAGCAGGCTAAAGAGGCAGGAAAAAAAGGCAAGACCATAAAAGATTTAAATCACAGACACATGTAAACTTGACCAAACACTGATCGTAATGTTAAAGATAAATGAAACTGTTTGAGCTGCTGCACAAATCTTCAAAATTAAATAAGCCGACTTTACCTGATTAAGCCGCAGTTTGTGGAGATGGCACTACAATAAAAGACAAAAAGATAAAAACTCCTACCTGAAATTCAAACGTGTCCCACCTACAGATGTGATGAACACTGATGGAGTCTCTCCTCCAGCTTTAGTTTGTATCCACCTCAAGTGTGTCACACCTCGCAAGCCAACACCCCTGGGCGGAGCGTGTACGCCCACCTTTGCCCCACATGAATAAAAAACGTGATGATTCATTGTTCTATTTAAGTATTGTGATTTTTTTTTTTTGTCATTTGGCTCCATCTTTATCGCACTGATGCAGCATTTTTCACACGTCGTCATCCACTTTGACTCACAGTTATCCCTCAGCTTTTTGCATGCAGTTTTTAATGATGCCTGCCACATGCTCGGGTTGTTTGCAAAACACAAAATCATGTATTAAGTCTGAACCTCCTGTCCTATAAGGACCTAACTGAGGCATTTAACCACACCCCCATGGTGTTCTATTTTTATTCTAATTAGTAAAAATGTGCCCTGAGGAAGGTTTGAAATCTCCTGATAATTTGATCCTTACCCTCGAATTCTCAGGGGGTTTTTAGTCTCAGAGCAATTCGTGCACTCAGTGGCTTCTCGGCTGCGTTTTAAACTGTAAAGAAAATGATGGAAAGTTCCAGATATGGAAATAATTTCCAGGTTCTAGTTAATGTAAAAACATGGCAAAATGGCCCAAATGAGAACAAAAAGAGGTCAGCTAGATCTTTTCCACTTTGAAAAAGAGATTTCTGAACCTTTTTTTGTCTCTTTGTTTTGTGTATTGTGCTTGAACATTCAAAGTTTAAAATGCAAACTTAAATGATTCTCATCTGCGAGCCAAACAGGATCATTTCATGGCTTTTGAATTTGGTTGTGACTACCTGAGTGCGTTGAGCTGCATCTTTCTGCACATTTGCAGGATAACGAGCTTTCAGAGGCCTGCATGTTTTCTGTTGTGTTCAGTTATGTAATGTTACTATTTGGTGGGTCTCTTTGGGATGGTTCTCCAGCATTTCAGGGGACTCCTCTCTTCACTATTGTGGGTCAGTGTGCCTCTAAAAACAGATATGGGTCATTGGACTGCCTGCCACTATACAGCCACAACACAGGCATGGTGGACCTGTCTAAGACAAGGGCCTGAGAGGGAATTCAATGTCAGGAGGCAGCGGTGGGAGGAGCTGGTGCACTCCCATTCAGGAGATGCAGTTATAAATAGATACATGACTTCAAGAAGTACAGCAATTACACGTGGCTGCCTCCTCCGGGACCCTCGACTTTTTCTCTATTACCTAATTAAAAGCATTTAATGATGATACTTTATCTGGTTCTCAATTTTCTGTCCTATTATTGGTTGTCCTCAATTGGTTTGCGAGCGGTCCTGTAAATAGGCCAAAGCAAGGCTCGAAGTTGGCCGCAGTGTATCCAGGTACATTTGTATACCTGAGGTAAGAAAAGCGCTAAACAACATGTGCCTCTTATAAGTAATCACGGCACAAGAGATGTTTTTAAATGTAAAACAGGAATTATAAAATTATTCTAATTATTAGACGATGCAGTTTTTGTGAAAGTAGTCTCTCTCTATACAAAATATTTATTCAACCATTCAGCGATTAAATTTAATGAAGGACCGCAGTGTACATCAACCACTTTATTTCTGCCACTGTTAAATCAGCTCCGTTTTGCTCATTTGTTTTACATCCTGGTTTGTTACGTGTAGCAGCAGGGCCTGCACCACAGTTCGAGAATCGCTGCTCTAACTACATCATGGAGAATAAAATAAATGCAACTTCATTTTAGAACGCAAGCATTACTGGACAGTTAGATTTAAAGACACTGGAATTCATGTATCTGGGTGCAGAAACACAGATCAGTTTTATGCTTTGCAAGTCTGCTCCGCAGCTGAGTTCAGGTCCACACTGGCCAAAGTGGAGTCACCCACGACTTCAGTGGGAGTCACGGGGGAGTGAAGGATTTGTTCAAAGTCAAACTTATCAAAGTTATCCAATGAAAAGCCTCTTGTGGATTTGGCTGCCCAGTCAGGGTGTGTCCTGAGCTCGAGGATGAATTCAACAGGCGTCTTCTGGAGGATGTAAGGATCGAACGAGGTGCCACGGAAGAACGCCTGCATCTTGAAACACTCCAGATTGCGAAGGCGGTTCACTGGGTTCTTGCACAAAAGCTGCATCAGTAAAGAGATAAAGAGATAAGCGCATCAATATATCTTTAAAATGGCTCAAAGTGAAAAGCGCAGAGGACACTGACCTCGGTGAGCAGTAAGATCAGAGCAGGGCTGAACGTCTCGGGCAGCGCATAAGAAAAATCTCTGACCTTTGCCAGCATGCGACTGTGGTCTGTTTCTGCAGGTACCGGAAACTACAAGGAGAGAAACAAATGGCTTTCTAAGCAAAACAATCTGATCTTTCACACACTTTTCTACATATAGAGCCATGAAATAGTGAGTTTAAGTGCCCTCACCTCTCCTGTTGCCAGTGAGAACAGCATAATGCCAAGAGACCACCAGTCAGCAGCATGGTTGTATGGACTCCCACTTAAAATTTCAGGAGCTGTTCACCCAGAGAAGAAACATTTTAACAGATTAACATTAAAAAAAAAGTTGAACATAGCACCGGGGCCACAAAATAACAAATGTTTTTTTGACTGAAGCTCCTACTGATGGAACAAAACAACACTCAGAGTCTGTTACAGGTGCAGCACATTCATAACTGGGTCAACTAAATCCAGGGGGAATGAAACGCAGGTGGGGCTCTCATGTTAATGCAGTTATGGGAAACAATCACAGAGGATCTGATCACAAATCTCACCCATGTACTGGATCGTCCCACATATTGTAAAAGCTCGTCCTCCTCGTTTCAAACGGCGCGACAGTCCGAAATCGGACAGTCGAAGGTGACCTGAATAGGAGGCGGAACACAGAGAGGGGCCGAGTTGTAGAAATTAAGCAGCAAATCTTTTTGATCCAATCGTGATTTCTCTAAATGTTTCCGTTTTAAAAGCATACCGTGAGCAAATACAGAAGAGCATTACCTTGATCATTTAAGAGAACGTTCTCCATCTGAAAAATCAGCAAAGCAGTTACCGTCAACATTTCTAAATGCCCGTGAATGATTACAGTTAAATTACAATTTAAAACCTCGTACTTTTATATCTCTATGCATGATTCCTAAGTCATGTAGGAATCCTAGGAATAAGAAACAAGAAACAGAGAGCAGCAATAAATGAATAAATACTTTCTTTAAAATTTGCAACTCAAGCACGATTTCTGTGTAGGTACAAGTCAAAACTAAAGCC
>VUQK01043825.1:32434-44577 GCA_015106715.1 Bujurquina vittata
AATTACCATTCTACACACCTTAACCTAAGTCTTTTTTTGTTATGTAGATATGTAGATCAAAAAAAAAAAGAAAGAAAAGTACCTCCATTTGCAGAGAGGAAACCCAGGGCAAAAGGTGTGGTGTCTCCCAGCTGAACGGACACGTTGACATTGGACACAGAGGAGGTGATCATCACGGGAGCATCCAGGTGAGGGAGGCGCCTGAGGAAAAGGAGGGTGGGAAAATAATCTAATGGACTACACCACACAAGGTAAGGTAATGGATAAAAACGGTTGAGAATGAGTGATGCACAAACGGGGATGATGAAGAAAAGACGGCGAAAGGTGTTAAGAAGATTTTAACAGCAGAAACATCAACTATAACACCCCCTACCACAGCAATAATTGCAATCCAGCAATAAAACTATGCCAGTTTTACTTTTACAACTTGCCTTTTTCTGTGGGGTTCCTTCCTGTGGATGAGCTGTTCCCATGGAAATAGATTTAGCCAATGGGAGAACTCCTGGTGACGGTAGTGAATGATGCAAGTGTTCACCACAAATGACCCTGAGATGTCAACTGATGTAACCTAAATTCGCAGAGACATAAGAGAGAACGTTTGAGTAACTGATTTACAAAACTATTTACAAAACTGGCCTAAAAGCATCTCTCTCACTTGCAGGGTTGTCTTGATTGTGTTCACACAAAGAATTCGTTGCCTACTTTGAGACAACAGAAGTCCATCTGCCAGCAGAAAAACAAGAGTTTGTTATTCATAATTTTGTCCTCTTTCCAACTCGCCCTGCATTAGGGCCTGGTACCCAGCACTTACCCTCAAGAAGGAGCTCCAAGCTGCTCTGGGGAAAGCTCAGCTCAGGAGTGAAGCTTTTAAGAGGAAGCTGCTCGTTGTCATTTCCATAGCAGACCTTTAAAGACTTTAGAGTCCAGTTAAGGTGTCTGCACAAATAGGAAAATAGGGTCAGAAAATATCTGAAATAGCAGATCATTTAATAGGGTATCAACTGATGCAAAACTATGATCACTTGCAGAGTATATGTACAGCTAAATGTAAAATGGTGACTCACCGTTTCTGACTGTGCATTGACAGGGTTACATTTGTGTTATCAAATTCCACATTGACCTTGTGGGGAATCAGCTGATGAAAGCGTTCCACAGTCTCAGTCTGGATAAATTCATCATTTTCACACTCTAAAAGGAAGAAGTATTAGAGCAATTAAATCAGTGTTATGTGGAACCAAAAACATCAAGCCTATTAAGCTGGGATTCAAGTGTGTGTGTGTGTGTGTGTGTGTGTGTGTATAGCATAGTTAAAAACAAACTATTTACACTTATAATACTCCGTCTTACTATAATGACTGTAGCATATGAACATATATATGTTTGAATGTAACTGCTTCTGAATTTCAGCACTAAATACAGAATGAAGAATTTGAAAAAGCTGTACACCAGGCGCAAACTGCCTGTAGGAAAGGTTTTTGCCTGTGTAATAAATGTACTCAGGTATGCCATGTGACTTTATATATTCTGTAATATGCAAGTTGTTTATGTGTGAATGTTTAGCTGTCAGTATCAAGAGAAAGTAGATTCTTAATGATGCAACTGATTTTGCCTATGAATGCAGAACATCCTGGGAATTATAGTCAGACATTAAATCACTAACAGCATAATTTTAATACATTATTTTCTAATGATCTATAAACATGTTTCATATAAAAAATACCTGAGTAACCTATGTGTCATTACCCTCTTTTTTCCTCCTGAAGATCTTAGTGTTTATTTAGATGAGCAGAAATATCAGCTTCAACTCTGTCTGTGTTACAGATGTTCTGCTTTTAACTTCAAACCATTTTTAACTTCTGATTCAGCTGCTTAGTGGCCTGACAGACTTCTGCATATATATAAAGAAATGTAAGGATGTTATCGTATTTTAAATGCTTTTGGAACAATCTTTTTGTAATAACTGCATAACTTCCATTTGCTCTACTTTGACTGTGGTGGGTGAAACTTCTTTTACCATTAAGGACATTTCATACTCTCATGGAGGCCAGTGTAGCGCTATGATATTACCCCGTTTGCATTTTCTGGTTGGTTAGCAGAACGGCTAAAAATATCACAGATGATGGAAAACATCCAGGCATTTTAGAACAAGCAAAAGATCAAATGCAAGGTCAGTGAAAAACAACTAGGGCAGCTAGGAGTGAACTTCCTGTGGATGTACAACAGCCAAACCAATGCCCCCCCCCCCCACTTCAGCAGGGTGGACATTTTTTAAGGATGATGTTTATAAGTCATCCCACGACGTAATCTAAAAAAAATAATGGTAGTGGTTGGATAAAATAGTACTGTGCAAAAGTCTCTAGCCACCCCTCTTTTCTTTATATTTTGCTAGGAAAATGGGAAATATATGCAGTGATTTATTAAAGCATGTTCAAGCATAGATTTAAATAAAGTATAGAGTATAAGGCCAAAAGAGAGTTTGTACATTTATAAAGACTTTGAAAGTCAATATTTGGTGTGACCATTTTTATTCTTCAACACAGCCTGAACTCTCTTGGGCAACTTTTCTGTAATTTCTTTAACTAGTCTTCAGGAATAATTCTCCAGGCTTTTTGAAGGCCATTCAGAACCCTTCTTTGGATGTCGGCTGCCTTTTATTTCATTCTATCAAGATAATGCCACACTGCTTCAAAATGTTGAGGATCGGACTTTTTAGGCCTGCCTCTTCTTTCGTTCTCCACTTGTCAAGTTTCCTTAGACTTTTTAAAGACACACTGCACACCATGCCAAGATATGCCCAGTTTTTAGCTAATAACTCATTGGTAATCCCTTTGTTAGTGCAAAAATACTACTTTATGTCCAACAAACTGTGCTATCTTTGGCATTTTTTTTCTAGACTCAAGTAAAGAAATGGGAACAACAACTATTGTGTTTTTGCAAAAATCTGCTAGTGACAAAGCCCCTCAAGATAACATTTAAAACTGGTTCTTTGCTAAGCCGTCTGTTATGTGTAGACACAACACTGGCCCATCCCTTGAGTTAGGTGCCTATTTTATGCTGAATGATTCATAGGTCAGTGTTAATGGCTTAAGAAACAAAAACATTCCTCTGAAAATGATCAGGTACGGGGACTAACTGAAAATGAGTGAGCAAGCAGTCAATGTCCAAAGAAAAACTTCGAAAGACCTTCAGAAAGCCTGGAGAACCATTGCTCAAGACAAAATTAAGACTTGCAAATCATTGTTTCCATTTCAGAAGTCAAACTTTTCTCACCAAATGCATCATGATCTTTCTCTTTGTGAGAGACTGTTGGCAGCTGGAGTTGACTGAGGAACAGCCCCTCATGAAGCTCTGCCATTAGAGTCCTCACATTCAGGAACAGACAACCTGGCTTCATCTCTGGTAAGCTCACATCTCCAGACAGCAACAGGCTCAGGGCCACTTCAGCCAAACATATGTCCTAAAATGGAGAACACATAATTCACAAACATTCCATCACACGTTTCTATTTCAGTGACAAGTACTCAGCTCACCAGTTCATTGCTTTTGAGCACTTTACTGCTTAGCTGCCCAACTGAGAAGTCCCAAGCCAACCTGTGAAAAAATATTTGAACATGGATTACTTTTTGGACAATAAATTAATGGTTTAATCAGATCAGTTAAAAACAGAAATTAAATACCTTTTACTCTGGTGGTCAAGTAACAAGGTGATACCGGCAATGGTCATATGCCATAGGGACTCTGACAGTGCGAGGTTTAGTACCATCACATTGATGGAGCTGATGTGGAATGACAGCAGCTGGAAATAAAAAGCAGGAAGTGAGACACTGCCTACAAATGAGCATGAAAAGAAGTGTTAACTTATTGCAAGCCTTCATACTTGTGACAGAAATCTAAGTGTTTTGGGGCTGACGGAAAACTTGGCTGACTTTTTTCCATGGCTCCGGTTCACCAAAGGTTTCAGTGGTGCTTGCAGGTCAAACCTGACTCTGGTTTCGCCAACACACATAGCCAGGTATCTCCTGAAACACAAATTACATAATTATTTGCTGCTAATTGTTTTATTTCAAACTGGGAAAAACATGACAACTTACGGTAAATCCTGGTTTAGAAGTTTACTCGAAATCCATATTCTGTCAATTTCCTGCCATTCAGAGAGTCACGGTAAGTTAAAAAGTACCTTTGCTATACAGTAAAGTGAACTGCTGATATGGCAGTAGATGCATAGCATGAGCTGACTACATAAATGTCATGTAAACAAAAGTGTGTCCTACCAAAGTATGATGAGGGTGAAACTGGATACTGACTCCCTGGACAGAAAACAGTCCTACTGATTTAATCTTCAAATCAGCATTCAGGGCAGTCTGGAAGAATCGCACAGCGAGTGTGCATATGAGCCACCTAAAAACACAAGAAAATGTGCTTCTTTAAATTAATAGAGCAAGGAAACATCTGTTAAACAGTGTTTGCAGTTTAAGCCATGTCAATGATTGCTATACTGCAGAAATTTGTTCACATTTCTCACCTGAAAATGGCACACAGCAACCCAATAGCCAACAGAAAGATTAAAAAGAAGGATATCAGCAAGAGAGACATTGTGTCTCTAGTTGATCACACCCAAATCTCGGGACATGAGTCTGACTGCTCCTTATCTGCTCTCAGCTTCTGTCAAAGAGGGAGAGATACACTTAAACACAACACTCAGGTGCTGCGGAAAGGTGACACCGACTGGCCGCTCGCAAGCAGTTGCTATCACTGTAATTAGCCGGGCAACACTTACTATACAAGTTAATAACCATTAGTTGTGTGGCAATGTTAACAGCTAGCGTCACAGAGCTAACACCGCTAATTAACTACAGTGTAATTGCAAACCGACCACAAACTACCTAGCTAAACTTTATTGCTCAGCTAACAGTGTGGGGGGGACCTCCGCCTAAACTTGCTTCTCGTTACCTAGTCGCCCGTGTGAAAAACTTACTGACAAGCAGCAGCAGCGTTAGCCCAAAGTAACCCAGCACTAAACAGTTAAAAGAAATTTGCCGCCGCGTCATCCAAAAATCTCCAGCAAATCTGGACTAGCACTGTAGCATGCTAACACTGCAGCTAACATAGCGGAACTGCCAGCTAGCACTCTTTTATTTTGCGTCTTTGTGGTCCTCCTTGCTTTTTCTTTTTTTTCTTTTTAACTTAGCCTACTTACAAAACTCACTTACCCTAACATAGTCACAGCACCGGGTTGTCTCAGCGTAGCATAACGCTGAAGTTTCACGTGACAGTTGACTCAAAGCTTAGTAAACACTCTCCTCCGGTCCGCCCTGCTCAGCTGGCAGCTCGGTTCATGGCTGTGTGAGCGGAGCTGACACTCCAGTAACGGAGTGCCTAAGCGAGCATTAATTTTTAACTAAACATTCACGCATTATTCAGCAGAAGACATCCCCTTTAAGACTATTCTTGAACATGCAAACAGAGAAATACAAAGGTTTACCTCACGACATTTATTCCAACCAGACATCAATTTTGCAAAGCATTAAAAGTTTACTTCCATTTGATTGTGCATCCATATTTTAGTATCCCCCCCCCCAACCCAAAAAATAAAAGAAAAGAAAAACGCATGCACCTGCCAGGGTTTGGATCATTTAATTAGCCACAAATGTATAAAAATCTACAAAAAATAAGAACTTCAAAAAATAAGACAGATTCTATGCAAAACATTTATTTCAGCTTTTACTGAACATGTAGGGCACATATTTTCAAAAAAAAAAAAGTTGTTATTCTACATTGGACAGAATATTAAAACACCAAATTCTTGTTCACAGATGCATATGCGCCCCCTCTCCTCAACTCCTTTGCATCTCTCTGTATCCGTCTAATGTCTTTAGAGTCATTGCACATTTCTGTGACGCTTCATTTTTATTGTTTCGTGGCTCTTAAGAAGAACAATGTCCCATGAAACCTGTACCTGGTGGGCCCACTCATAATCCATGTTTTTATACATTTACCACAAAGTGATTTAGAAACCTTGCGAACAAGTACTACAGCTATCAGAAGAATATGCACAGAAGGCTGGCGGTGACTTGGGAGAGGCATAACAATAAAATTTAGCGGTGGTGCCTTGGCTTGCACTCAGCAAAAAGGTTTTGGGTTCTAATCCAGTATCTTGCCGGGGCCTTTCTGTGTGAAGTTTGCACGTTCTCCCAGTGTCTGCAATAGTTCTCTGGCTTCCTCCCACAGTCCAAAGACATGCAGTTAGTGGGGTTAGGTTAACTGGTGATTCTAAATAGCCCATAGGTGTGAATGTGAGTGCAAATGGCTGTCTGTCTTTCCATGTTCACCCCGTGGCAGGCTGATGACCTGTACAGGATGTACCCTGCCTCTCGCACTATACAGCTGGGACTGGCTCCAGCCCCCCTACAACCATAACTGGATAAGTGGAAGAAGTTGGACGGATGGATAGATAGAATTTTTATTTTTATTATGTTGTCTTTTCATGCAAGTTCCATGTTTATGGGTTCTTGAGGCCTGATTGGATTACAAATGAGTGTGCCTGAAAAGCACTTTGGGTCAGCTTTTTTTCTTGAAATGTGTTATATAAATAAAATTGCCTTGATTTTTAAATTTATGGTTTTTTTTGCTTTTAGGAATAATATTTATTGGGGAAAAAATCCATTATCATAGCACCTAAAGGCTCAGAAAAAAAATAAATCTCTCACTGCCAGTATAAGGATATCAGAGTTAGAAGATCTATGCCACAGGTGCTTTGTACATCTGATCCTCATTAACTGGTGAAAAAGAGATGGGTCAGCTCCTCCACCTCATGCAGTAGCCTTCTGTTTGTTGTGTTTGGCAAACCATTCATCGCTTTTATCTTCAGCCATAGCCTGAAACAAGTTAAAAGCATGAAAAGCACGAGCACAGACATGCTGGAGAAATGTTAAGCCTTGGCGGTCTATGTGTTATAGAAATACCAACCTTATCAAGCAATTCATTTCCTTTGGGGTCCAACATGGACAGCTGCCTAAAAGCTTCATCTCCCACAAAACAAATCTCATGGCCATCCTAAAACAAACATTTTAATATTTAATATTTTTGACTCAGCTAATTTGACATGATTACAGCATTATTTTGGGAGCACACTTACTGGGTCAGCCAAAATAACCACTTCTACTGTAGCTTTTCCAGGAGTGTCCAGGCTGACTAATGGGGTGAGAATTTTCTGATTTTCCTTTTTCATCAAGGCTTCAATATCTGGCAGCTAAGGAATGTAATATCATCTTATTATAATTATGCTGAAACTAATATGTATGCAAGCTGATATTAGCTATTTAGAAAGACTTATTCATAAAGTATTTTACTTGCTCCCGTGGGCATGAAAACGCTATTCTCCCAAACGCTGTTCCATGATCAATTGTCGCTCCGATATCACGAAGCTCCAGTTTACACTGCACACAGACACAAAACATATACATGAAACCATGAAAAATACAATTCAAACCTCAACAATGTAACTATTTTAAACTTATCTTAGGATTTAATTTCTTTGACTCACTTGAGTGTCTGCAAATCCCATCAGCACTGTCTTCTTTTCCTCATTTTTGTCCATCACTTTCATCCCCAAGAGTGTGGACCAGTAGTGAGTTGATCTTTGGAGGTCAGATACCCCGAGACAAACCTTCTGCACAGGGTCTGGGAACAGATTACAGAAAGTAACTAGCTAAATGGTAAAAGAACTGGTACTTAGAGTGCTTTTCTACACTATTTGAGACCTTAAAGTGCTTTCTTACAAGCCTGCCTCTGATGCAGCCAACTAGATCTTGTCCACAAATGATGAGTTTTGTTTTAAGACTGCTGGAAAGTGACTTTGGGTGGGTATAAATACACGGTAAGAAGAAAATAACCTTCAGAAGTGAAATTATTGTTGCTCATCTGTTCTCCTCCATGCTTTAGACATCTGGGTCTCCTTAAACTTCTTACCCAGCACCTGCTTATAAGACTTTCATCAGCTCAGTGACCATTTGCTTTTTTTTCATACAGAAACAAAGGCAGATTTGACAGCTGGCACTAGTGAGGAAGCATCCAGATGTGGCACATGTGGAGAGACATGTTTGATAGACTGATCCAACAATGTTATGAAGAGAAACCTTATGCAGGCAGAATTGTATGAAAGTATGAATATAACAGACTTCCCTCCAAGGTTAATAATGAATCACTGGGATAATTGGAATAACTGGATCACTGGGAAATTAAAAGTCTTCATTTAAGTTCCTGCACCATAAGAGACTATATGTAAGGATTTGATTATTGATGGAAGTTTATGAAGTACCTGAAGAGGGCAGCAACATTCCTTAGTTGTCTAGCCTGCCAGAAATCCAAGAAAAAGAAGAAGAACGAGGAAGGGAGATATTTGACTTCTGTGATACTCACCATTTAGAGGCTGCTCTTTGTCCACCAAATAGAAGGGATAACCTCCAGGAGCCTGGGTCAGATACAAAGCCTCTCCCACCTCAGTGAGAGGCCACCCAATACGTTTAGCATTGCTTACAGCTTGGCTCGACTGCAGAGTGAGCCCCTAACATGAAAACACACATGCAAATACCCCATTACTGCCACTGTACCCTAAATAAGTATCCTTGTCAGTCTTATCCTCTGTGCAGTGTAAAAAACCTCACCCACCAAAAAGTCGTTGCCAAGTTGATATTCTCCCACACCATAGTTGTATGTCAGCTCAGCAACAAAATGCTCATCCTCTGGACCAAAGCCAATCATTGTCTTGCTCCATTTCCCATCATAGGGGCTGTTAGGGTAAGGGGTGAGGGCAGGGTTACCGCTACATCTGTAGCGTTATACTGAGTTCAAGGTTCAGCTCTCGCGTGAGTTGTGTCTTATTTACTTACCCATTACAAGTAGCTTTGCAGCCTTCCTCAAACTCTTCGTGCCGTAAGACCTGAAACGAATAACAGGCGGTGAGAAAATTACTGCTCATTCAGTGTGGGACCACCTCATAATCACTCGGGTTAGCAACCCTGTAAAAGAAACGATCCGGCACAAGCAAAAGTTAGGCTAATCAAGCAATGGCTTCAGTCCCATCCTGCCTTTAACTGCAGCTCAGGCAAGTTACCTTCATGCCCAGAACATCTCTGTAAAAGGTGGCAGTTTTGGCCCTGTCACCAACTTTGAAAACAAAATGCAGCGCTCGTCTCAAAGCCATGTTTATTGACTGACGAGCTAGCGGGGATCGTACCGGTAATTACCAATGAACACATAACAGGTATTTACAAATACAACTACAAAACGATATAAATCACGGGTTAACATATTACACAAGCTGTCGTTATTGTTAGTGTTGTTACAGCGTTAAAGGTAAGAACGGCGACTTTAAGTTAAAGTAAAATCTATAAAACCACCCCAAACTAGTAAGATTAATGGTATTGCCCAGAGTTCTCGCGAGATTACGATTAAGACGCAAGTTTGAAGCATCATTGAGTAAAATACGATTACTATGGGATGTATTTGATATATTCCTATATTAAATAAGTCAATATATAAGTAAATCAATAACGCTACTAGAGGAACTTGGTTAATTTCATGTTTTTTAAATGCAATGCCAGCAATCAAACAACTAGCGGCGGTAGGCAGGTTAGCTTGTGGTATTGAAACATCCTGACAGACAAGAGAAGAAGAAAGCAGGCAAAATGGCAGCGTACATGAAGAGCGTGATGTGCCTTGTTTTCACGATAGAGCGAAATGCTTTTCTAACACACAGGAGCACTGTCACCGTGGAGTCAAAACGGTATGTACGCGGACTGCGGAGGAAACCTGTCAGAGTGTTGTCTCCTGAAAGAGAGACGGGTAAAATCATAAAGCCGCCTCAGATTCAACCAGACGAGCCAAGGATCCAGAAGGAGACCAGGGGAAGAGTCACAGCTGCAACGACAGAGAGAGACGCTGTCAAGGCGAGGAGTGATGCGCAGTCAGCTACGAAACATGCTTTTATTGTGACAAAGAATGAAGTGGACGGGCTGCGCTATGAGAGGGCTTCTCCTGGAGATAAAAGACTGGCGTAAGTCTCACCACGTGAGGGCAGCAGTAGGGGTGATTCAACAGGAGGATCAAGGACAAGTCATGGGTGGCCCAGGGCGAAATTAGGAAACGCGGTTAACCCCTGGCATACATAACACTGAGCATTATGCAGCACCCTTGTACCCTTATATGTGCGCTATTATATGAGAAAGGGTGATGTCAGAGCTGTAGTAACTACAGAGGGATATAGCTGATGAAAGTCAGTGGAAGCAAGACAGTGAATGTGTGAATGAGAGGGAGACGGGTGTAACGGTGAAATTGCAAAGAGCAGAGGTAGTGAAGGTAGATGCGCTTAAATACCTGGGGTCAACTATCCAGAGCAATGGATGGTGCACAAAAGCAGTGAAGAAGAGAGTGCAGGTAGGGTGGAGATGAGTCACAGGAGGACAGCAGCAAGAGGGAAAGGGAAGGTTTACAAGCTGGTATTGAGACCTGCGGTGATGTACGGTTTGGAGACAGTGACACTGAGAAAAAGAAAGGAGGCCAAGCTGATAGTGACAGAGCTGTTAAAATTTCCATTGGGAGTGACCAGGAGGGGACAGGATTAGAAATGATTCCATCAGAGGGACAGCTCAGGTTGAGCGGTTTGGAGACAAAATTGGAGAGAGGCTGAGATAGTTTGGACAGGTGCAGAGGAGGGATAGTGGATACACTGGACCAAGGATGAAAGCTGCCAGGCAGGAGGAAAAGAGGAACAATAATACTAACAATATCTGGGAGATGCTGCTCTGTCAGACAGCTATACTTTATTATAGATTGTGACTGCATATGTTATGAAAGATTTCCTGTATCTGACCTCATGGCATTGGAGCACTATCCATGATGGATAACAGTTTGTTCAGTTCTCTGCTCTCTGATCCACCACAGTTTGCAGCCAATCACAGAGCCAGTCTTCCTGATCAGGTTATTCAGTCTGTTGATGTCACCAGTTCCAATGCTGCTCCCCAGCCGACCACAGCAAAGTTCTACAGTGCGCGCCACAACAGACATTTAGAAAATCTCCATCACTTTGCTGCACACATTGAAAGATCTTAGTGTCCTTAGGAATTAAAGCTTGCTTATCCCCTTTTTGAATACAGCCTGTGTTGGTTTTCCAGTTCAGCCTGTTGTCAATAGAAACACCCAGGTACTTGTACTCCTCCATCACATCAACATCTTGTCCCAGGATAGATGCAGGTCTTGTAGCTGCCCTCTTCCTTCTGAAGTGAGTCCCCATCTAACTGGGCTTATAAACATTCAGAAGTAGATGATTTTTCCCAGACCACACATAATATAGTGGAGTAGAAATGGAAAGCTGCATAAAATAGGGGGGGAAGTCAGTATAAACTACAGTATAAATTCTTTTCTAAAGCATATTTTGATAACTTTCGCACTGCCTTCTCCTCCTCCCCTGCCTCTCCACACATCTGCGCTGCAGGAGGTTAGTGAGTGTTGCCCGTTCCAGGACATTTCGGGAGCACCAGGGTAAAATCCTTCTTGAGGGCAGGCGTTTGATCTGTGATGCCCTGGATGCCGGCGCTAAACCACAGACAGTGTTCTTCAGCACAGTGGATCGACTCCGAGAGTTGCCCTTAGATAAGCTGAGAAGGGCCACGCTGGTCAAAGTCAAGTTTGAGGACATCAAGATCTGGTCTGATGTCGTGGCCCCACAAGGGGTGATCGGTGAGGATCATGCATTTTCTTTTGGTACATTAAGAAGCACTGAGAACTGATTTCTGACTTTGACCTCTTTTCCTGCAGCCATATTTTCTCGCCCAGACCCTTCTCGGTTAAACTTTGCAAGCAAAGGCCACTCAGTGCCGTTGTCTCTGATATGCGACAACATCCGGGATCCTGGGAATCTTGGGACTATGCTGCGATGTGCTGCTGCTTCTGGCTGTCATAACGTCCTCCTCACCAAGGGTACATTTACAGTAATGATTAGAGATGTGATCAGATGAGCTCCAGTGTTAATTGTCCTGCACATCTTTCCTTGGAATTTTGCTAATGTTTCTTTTTTTTTTTTTTTTCAGGTTGTGTTGATTCTTGGGGGCCTAATTTTTTTTGTTCTTCTTTTTTTTCCTTTTTCC
>VUQK01043826.1:6846-20983 GCA_015106715.1 Bujurquina vittata
TAAAAGGGAGTTTTTCCTTCCCACGTCACCAAGTGCTTGCTCATAGGGGGTAGTTTTGACTGTTGGGTCTTCTCTGCAGTATTGTTGGGTCTTTACCTACAATACAAAGCGCCTTGAGGCAACTGTCTGTTGTGAACTGGCGCTGTATAAATAAAATTGATTTGATTTCATCATACAAACAGCAGATGAGCTGTCAGACATATGAATTTCCCTTTGAGATCAATAAAGTTGTTCTTATTCTTATTTATTAAGAGGGCAAGTAGCAGCTAGGTGCTATTAATCAAATGCATTTGATTGATCATCAGCAAATGTGAGCACCTCTATAAAAGCAGAAGTCTTGAAAATTTGCTGGTCTGGATCGTGCGTGTGTACAAAACAGAAAGACATCAGGAAAATCCCAGCAAATTCATCCCATGATTGGATGATACAATGCTCAGAGAAGCTGCAAAAATCCAAGAGCTCCATCACAAACTCTACAGACCTCAGTTAGCATGTTAAAGATTAAAGTTCATGACAGCACAGTTTTAAAATGACCAAATCAGTATAGGCGGTTTGGATTGGGGGTTTTTTCTTCTCACTGAAAAGAACGTGGCTCAGGTTTGTAAACCTGTATCCAAATAAAACACAAGACTTTTGGAACAAAGTCCTTTGGACAGATGGACAGAGAGCCATTACTTCAAGTTAGTGCTGCTAAAGATGGTTCTGAATCATAGGATGTATTTAGTTTTTCAAGCACTGCTTCTACAGTTTGGCTTGTTAAATAATGACAGTGTAATAAGAGGGTGTATTTAAATGATTTGATGAGAGGATTTTGTTTTTTGATTGTGTCCTGATATGAAATAACCCTCAAACTGAAAATGTATAGCTCACTGCTGCCTATGATGTACATTTGTGTTTCTGGGTTCTCTGCAGATGTCCAGCAGATGTTGCCAGTTAAAGAAGAGGTTCCCTGGAGCCCCAGTCTGGATCAGCAGGACACACACCAGGTCCAGATAAAAGAAGAACAAGAGGAACTCTGGAGCATTCAGGAGGGAGAGCACCTTAATGGACTGAGTGCTGTTTCTTTGAAGAGTGAAGATGAAGAAGAAAAACCTGAGTTCTCACTGCTTTATCATAGACCAAGCAGAGAGACAGCACCTCCAACCAGCCGCTCGGATAAACAGATAAAAGCAGAAACTGAAGGAGAGAAATTTGGTGGGATAGAACCAGCCACTAATTCATATCTAAACAGTCATTTACAACCAAATATTGAAGGAGAGGCTTCAGATTATTTTGAGAATGAAGTCAGTATTGATGATGATGAGGAGGAAGAGGAGGAGGAGGATTGGCAGGAGCCTTTGTCAGACCCCTTGTCTGGACCTGAAAGTGAAAGTACTGACAGTGATTGGAATGAGAGCATGACACATGACTCTGGTGTAAATAGTGATAGTGTGGGATGTAAGTCTGTTAAAAAATCCTTTAACTGCTCTGAGTGTAGTAAATGCTTTCAGTACAAACGGTGTCTTCAGAGACATTTGACACGTCATTCTGGAAAAAGGTCTTCCAACGGTTTGGTTGACAGAGTGAAGGCAAATGTAGATTCACAGACAAATGTCCACAGTGGGGAGAAACCATTTGGCTGCAATGTTTGCGGACAAAGATTCAATCAAAAAGCAAATCTTAAGACTCACATGAGAGTTCACACTGGAGAGAAACCATTTAGTTGTAGCATTTGTGACACACGATTCAGACAGCAGTATAGTCTTGATAGACACATGAGAATCCACACAGGTGAGAAGCCATTTAGTTGTGGCGTTTGTAATAAAAGATTTTTACAACTGGGTGATCTAAAAAGACACCGAAGTGTCCACACAGGAGAGAAACCTTTCGATTGTAGTGTTTGTGGTAAAAGATTTACTCAAAGGATACATTTCAAGACACATATGAGTGTCCATACAGGTGAGAGGCCGTTTAGTTGTGACGTTTGTGGTAAAAAATTTAACCGAGAGGGTAATCTGAAGACGCACAAAAGAATCCACACAGGAGAGAAACCATTTAGCTGTGAATTTTGTAGTAAGACGTTTTCACAGCCAGGGGTTCTGAAGAGACACAGGAGCATCCACACAGGATTGAGTCCATTTGTTTGTGATCTTTGTGGTAAAAGGTTTAATTATAACAAAAATCTTAGCAGGCATATGATAATTCACACAGGTGATAAACCATTTGGTTGTGATGTTTGTAATAAAAGATTTTTACAATTAGGTGATCTAAAGAGGCACATGAGAGTCCACATGGGAGAATAACTGTTTTAGCATAGTGTGGTTTGTGGAAAAGATTTATCCTAAGAGGGAAATGTGAAGAGATAAAAGATATGTTGGTGTATCACTTGATGGAACATTATTGAAGAGTTTAGGTATGATAAACAATGAAACTTCTGGCCCTTTGGTGATTGTAAATGGCAATAGAGCTGTCACAAAGACATAAGTGGTGCTCCACGCTCCATCACTTTCCTATTTTCTTTGCAACATAAAAAGCACTAACACAGCACAAGGAGTGATGAACACTGAAGAAATAACTATGTTCACTACCAGGAGTCATTTAAAATTCAATATTTTGTTCCCATATCTGCTCTTTATTTTCTTTTTTTTTACTCCTCAGCCTAAAAAAAGTCACCCTGCCAGGCAGGTAGGCAGCCAGTCTTCAACTCTGTGAATGTGATAACCTGAGAACTATTTGACCGGTGTTAAGTTCACACTGTAGATGCAGCTACTAAAATTCCCAGACAATTGATACTCCCCTCCAAAAGTACCCTTTATTTAGTCCCTTTATTTCTGCTGCAGACTGAAAACATTTGGGTTTGACATAAGATGAATATGAGACAAAACTTCAACATCTCAGCTTTTTATTTCCAGATATTTACACCTGGATCTGATCCACAGTTCAGAAGATAGCACCTTTGCTCTTGAGCCTCCCATTTTTCCTGTAAGCAAAAGTATAGGAACAGATAAAGTACCGGTAGTTAACAACAAGCATAACGTTGCTGACATGTTCGAAAAATGTGACAGTGTTTTCCAATACCGTATGTGTGAGTAAAATAAAGGTTTAATGAAAAATAAATTTTAAAAATGAGCACATCATTTCTGTCTCCAAACTTCAGCCTTTCCGTCACCATGGCAATGGTTCATCTTTGTCCATAAAACTTTGTCCCAGAGTTTCTGAGGCTTGTCTCTGTACTTTTTGGTAAATTTTGACCTGGCCTTCCTTTTTCTTCTTGCCAACTAGTAGTTTGCATCTTCTGGTGAAGCCTCTGTACTTTTGTGAACAGCAGATTGTGATACCTTCACTCCTGCCGTCTGGAGGTTGTTGTTGATATCACCAACAGCTGTTTTACAGCTGTTTCACTAACAATGTTTCTGTCATCAGCTGCTGTTTTCCTTTACCTGTTCTACTTTTGTTAT
Source organism: Bujurquina vittata (assembly GCA_015106715.1). Taxonomy (NCBI): domain Eukaryota; kingdom Metazoa; phylum Chordata; class Actinopteri; order Cichliformes; family Cichlidae; genus Bujurquina; species Bujurquina vittata. The sequence goes on from VUQK01043826.1 coordinate 10,284, forward strand.
CTAGTACACCACTGATGAATTTCTCCTTCATGATGCTCCAAACAGTTGTACTGGCAATGTCTAATGTTTGTTTATGGCTCTAATTGATTTTCCTTCTTCTCTCAGCTTCACAGCTGCTTGTTTTTCACCCATAGACAGCACTCTGGTTTCATGTTGGTTACTCCTCTAACTATAAGTGCACACTCTGCACAGGAAAACCAAAATCTGAAACTGAGCTCAGACATTAAGCCCTACTCATTGTTTGAGTTGTGTCTGCAGCACAGACCTCATGAATGAATAAATTCCCACTTGCTCTTCATGTTTTCTTTTGCTCCTGTACTATATGTGCTATATTTCTAACATGAAATTATATTGAAAAATAAGTTATCACTCATTTAAAATATATTTATCTTTACCTTTCTGTTTTTTGTTTCTTATATAGCTTAGCATTCTGTTGCTTGTATGGCAGCCAGGCTCTGAGGAAAACAAAAAGTGATGTAGTGTGGTGTAACACAGATGTTTGCAGCAGCTCATTAAACACTGAGGGAAGGTGATCTATTGTTGTTTTAATACTTTGCTGCGTCTCAGGGAGGACAGCATCCCACTGCCCTCTATCGTCCAGCAATCCCTGCATGTTAAATAAAATATTTGTAGTTTTCTTTAAGTTCTGCTTTTGTTTTTGTTTGTTTGTTTTTTGCTATATTGTTGTTTGATAATTATGGATAAAAAGTTTGGAATGAGCTACCAGAAGGAGGACTCAGGGCATGCTGGAGAGATTATACCTCTCCACTGGCTGCTGCCCCCACGAACTGGCCCCAGATAGGTGGAAAAAAATAAATGTATGCAGTTTGGAATGACATGGAGGAAAAGCTGACAGCAGGACTGGAAGAGCAGCTCAGATCTCACTTCCACATCAACCTTTGGAGAGATAAGACCACCCTGCTGCTGGGATAAAACTGCTTCTCTGTAAATTAAATTACTCATATAGTCAAACCTCTAATCTAATGATTTGTGTTGCTCAGCACAGATTTTCATGTTCTACATTGCCCAGCATTATTTTGTGCTCTGCTTGAGCACAGCTTCCCATCAGCGTGCTTTCATATGTACTGATTAATGGCAAAGACATATTTGGAGATTGGAGGGGTGTTAGAGCTTGAGTCATACATGTCACAGTTTTTCACACATCATTGATTTAATTTTTAAAAACCTTAACTACTTAATTGATGGCCTGGGTTACGTGTAGGCGTTAAAACTGCTGCATATTGAGTATCTTTGCTTTAGGTACTTTAATTATATTTGGATGCTAAATCTTTGGTACTCTTAAATTATTGAAGTAGGATTGCTAAACTTTTACTCAAGCAAATGTTTTGGCAGAGGAGCGTAGGAACCATCGTTTGATTGAACTGTGTTGCAAGGGGGGACAAAACAAAGGTCGGACTGGCTGGCGTGTATCTGACAGACATGGAGCACATATTTATCCTTCAGGAGGCTTTTCGGAGTATTATTGCTCAACGGTTTGTGTTTTAGGACTTTTAAGAAGCCAGATCCTAACAAACGGGGGATCTTAGTGTTTAATAAAGTCGGGGCGAAGCAATGAAGGTCGAAGTTCCGCTGCCACGAAAGCTGAAACACGAAGAAGCCGAAGAAAATGTGGAGGAACCGCAGGAAACGAGGGTAAACATCGGCGCTGCCTTCCACAGGTGGACATCGCTGAAGAGGGACAAGGGTTTCCGGAATGACGCTGAACTGGCGTGTTTTCTGCTGGACAGGTAACTTCTGCTACTGGTGCGCAAACATGTCCTTCAAACATGGCAGCTCAAACCCAGGTGTTCAGGTTTAACAGGCACCACATTAACCGGTTACTGGACCATTACCAGTTCATTAGTGTAAGGTGAAGCCACTCCGGTTTCAAGCCCAGCCTGAAGCCAGCTTTCAGCTCTGAAGTGTTGTGTTCAGTTTAAACTCACATTTTGTGACTGTCCTGCAGGTTTGATCATTTTCATGCCCCTCATCACTCTTTTTTTCAGTCTCCTCAGCATCAGTCCGTGGAAGTAATGTTCAAATCAAGGCCTGATTGGAGCCAGCTTTCAGTATTTTATGTTATGTGAACCCGTATCTGTGATTGAGGATGCTACTGTCTCACTGCTCGAGTATCTTTTTCCTCAGAGTCATAAAAACGTATCTGGGGGTCTTGTGTGTGTGAGGAGAGTGCAGTGGGAGTGGAGTGGGAGATTGATGGATGGGTACCAGTCTGTGGTGGTGAAGAGAGAGCTGAATGTAAGCAGTCAATCTACATTCCTGCCCTCACCTGTGACCGCAAGCTCTGGGTAGTGACTGAAAGAATGAGACTGCGGATGTGAGCAGCAGAAACTAGCTTCCTCCAAAGGACGGCTAGGCTCTCCCTTAGAAAATGCATGGGGAGTTTAGTCATTTGGGATAGACTGGGATGCCTCCTGGTCACCTTCACGGTGAAGTGTTCCAGGCATGTCCTGCCAGAAGGAGATCTTGGAGTAGACCCAGCTGGCTTGGAAATGCTGGGAAAGGGAGGTCTGCTGCTCCCACAGCCCAGGCTGAGATAAGTGTCAGAAGATGGATGGGTGGAAAAATAGTCAAACAGCAACTTTAATTTAATCACCTAATTTAAAAAAAATGTATACTGCACATTTAGTTTGTTTTGCTATGTTATAGTCAGTTTGATCATTTTGTTTTTAAAAGCAAATGTAAAAATAACACATTTTAAAGACTTTTTCAAAAAACAGGTAGCAAGGCATGCGCAAACATGGCCAGAATATCCCCAAAAACAACTTCATTTTGTTTTTTGCTGAGACAGTCCACAGATAAAGCCAATAATGGTAATGGTGTTTCATGATGTACATTATATTGCCAGAAGTATTCACTTGTCTGGTTTTACACAGACAAGACGAACCTGAGTAACATCCCATTCTTAATCCACAGGGTTTAATAGGATGTCAGTCCCATTTTTGCAGCTATAAGAGCTTTAACTCTTCTGATAAATCTTTCCACAAGGTTTAGGAGTCTTTATAGGACTTTTTGACCATTCTTCCAGAAGCAAATTTGTGAAGTCACACACTGAAGTTGGACAAGAAGGCCTGGCTCACAGTCTCTGCTTTAATTCATCCCAAATATGTTCTGTCAGGTTGAGGTCAGGACTCTGTGCAGGTCAGTCAAGTTCTTCTGCACTAAGCTAGCTCATCCATGTCTTTATGGACCTGCTTTGTGCACTAGTGTGCAGTCATGTTGTAACAGGAAGGGGCCACCCCCAAACTGGTCCCACAAAGTTGGGAGTACAAAATTGTAAAAATGTCTTGGTATGCTGAAGCATTAAGATTCCCTCTCACTGGAACTAAGGGGCCGAGCCTAACTCCTGAAAAACAACCCCACACCGTGATCCCTCCTCCACCAAACTTTACACTTGACACATGCAGTCAGACAAGTACCGTTCCTCTGGCAACCGCCAAACCCAGACTCATCCATTAGATTACCAGATGGAGAAGTGTGATCCATCACTCTAGAGAACATGTGTCCACTGCTCTAGAGTCCAGTGGCCATGTTTACAAAAACATATAAAGTAGATTGTCCTTTTAATCTGTCCATGATTTTTATTTATTGTTTTATTTTTGCACATATGAGCCAACTGTTACTTTAGGAAAAACATGGTGTATTGCAGTGATATGTGACTCTGTTTAAGACACATTCTTGATGTTGCTTTTCTTTTTATTTCTTTAGCTATGAGAGAGGTGCCACAACATCGACTGCCATAAATGGTGAGCTTTCAGATGCCCAGCAGCTGTTGCAAGTTAAAGAAGAGGTTTCCTGGAGCCCCAGTCTGGACCAGCAGCACACAGACCTGACTAGTCAAGAGGGAGAGCAGTTTAATGGGCTGGATGAGGCCAATGTCACCAGGTTCCCAATTAGTTCTGTGAAGAGTGAAGACGATGAAAAGAAACCTGCTTCCTCACACCTTCATCAGAGGCCAACTGAGGACAACAGCGACTCAGAGCCTCCAACCAGCTGCTCAGCTAAACAAATAATAGCAGAAACTGATGGAGGGCTCTGTGGAGAACCAGAATCATCTAGAAACCCAAATCCACAACCAACTACTGATGAAAAGGCTTCAGACTCTCGTGAGGTGGAAATCAGCTTTGGTGATGAAATGCAGAAACCTGAAACTGAAGACATGGATGACGGCTGGAAGGAGAGCAGGACACTTGAGTCAGGTGTAAATAGCAATGTGGGATTCAGCACTACCAACACAACCTTCAGCTACTCTGACTGCTATAGGAAATCTCTTCAGAGACACATGACAAGTCATTTAGGAAAAAGGACTAATAACAAATTTTCTAAAGTGAGACAAAATGCAGTTTCACAGATGGCGGGCCACACGGAAGAGAAATCGTTTGGCTGTGATGTTTGTGGACAAAGATTTAAGAGAGAAGCAAATCTTAGGACACACATTAGAGTCCACACAGGTGAGAAACCATTCACCTGTAAAGTTTGTGAGAAAAGGTTTAGACATCAGTATAATCTTTATAGACACATGAGAATCCACACAGGCGAGAAACCATTTACTTGCAGTGTTTGTAATAAAAGATTTTCACAACTCTGGGACCTGAAAAGACACGAGAATGTCCACACAGGAGAGAAACCATTCAGCTGTAGCATATGTGGTAAAAAATTTACACAAAGGATGCATTTTAAGAGACACATGAGAGTACACAGTGGGGAGAGATTGTTTGGCTGTGATGTTTGCGGTAAAAGTTTTAAATGTAAGAGAGGCCTGAAGAAACACATGAGAATCCACACTGAAGAGAGACTATTCAGTTGTGATATCTGTAAAAAAAGATTTTCACAATCGTGGATTTTGAAAAGACATCTGAGCATCCACACAGGAGTTAAGCACCTTCACCCAGATGAACTGAGATATGTTGGTTTGGTGACTCCCATAGCAGCACCAGCCTTTTCAGAGTTGGTGCAGATGCAAGTCTCAAGCCGAGAAGGTAAGTCATACACTCCCATGCATTTATTGTATCACAGTAACATACAATTAATTTACTTTGTGGAAAAGCATGATTTTCTGAAATTGTTGTCCAGAAGTATGAATATAATAACCCCATCTTCCAAAGGATTTGGGTTTTTCTGACATGGTTGGTAAATAGTTTTGTATTGAGAAACAGTTCCAAATTTATTCATGTACATCCGCAAATTGCTTCCCTGTCCTTACATATTTAAGTCAGACTCTGTATGCAAATAATATTTTGAAGTATATGAAATGTACACTTTTGGCCAAGACCTGGTACACAGTTTTAATGCCTTATCATTTGTAAGAAAGCCTAAAAGAAGTGACAAAAGGTGCTTCTGTTTTTGGAACATGGCTGATGATAAACTCTCAGAAGTCGAGCTTAGTCAGTCTGTAGGGACATCTCTGCGGTAGAGAAAGCACCTCTAATGTAAATGGACAAAATTAATACAGCATTTCCACTAGTACCTACTCAGTGCGACTTGGCACAGTTTGTTGGCTTTTCCAATAGGACCTGGTACCAGGTACTTTTTTTTAAGTACCCATTCGGCCAGAGTTCCACGCAATCCGAAAATGTGACATCAAAAAACAGCATGCCACTGATTGGCCAGGGAGTGTCATCACTAGTCATGAGAGCGCCTCTTTCAATAGAATCTCCCGTGCTATTTTTATAACCCGACAGCAGGAAAAAGGGAGGCACGCAAACAAAAAGTCCCAGACAAATTACGTCAACTCCACCCATATTGAGGTGGTCCTCAGTTGTAATGGAAACAAAACAAAACACACACACGATAAACACTCTGGCTTCAAGCCGACTTTGTCACACTTCTGAAATACTTTAAAGCTATGCAAAGGATGTAACAAAGCTGTGATAGACATCATAGACACACACCTGGGATATTTCCATGGTTATACTGGTGCCATATTAGCACCAGAGTTCAGTGTTAAACTTGAGACTTCAACAAGGCCAGGTTTTGACATGTGTGGATCATGCATGCTTTTCCCTATAATGGATATCTACAAAGGTACTTCTCAAGGTTAACTACACAGTTACTATTGTCTGTAATGTACATTTATCTTTCTGTGTTCCCTACAGATGTCCAGCAGATCTTGCTGATTAAAGAAGAATTTCCCTCAAGCCCCAGACTGAACCAGCAGGACAAAAACTTCCACCAGATAAAGGCGGAACAGGAGGAACTCTTCACTTGTCAGGAGGGGGAACACCTTAATGGGCTGGAGGAGGCCGATATCACCAGGTTTCCAGTTGCTGCCGTTCAAGTGAAGAGTGAAGATGATGAAGAGAAACCTGAATCTTTGCAACTACATCAAAGGCCAACTAAAGACAACAGCGATGCAGAGCCTCCAACCAGATGCTCAGATAACCAGATGAAAGCAGAAAGTGAAATAGAAGATTGTGGAGGACCAGACCCAGACAAAAAACAGTCCAGTCCTTTACAACCAAATACTGATGGAAAGATTTCTGACTCTTATGAAACTGAAGTCAGTATTGATGATGATGGGGATGATGATGACTGGCGGGAGCCTTTAACAGATTCTGGACCTGGAACTGAAGACAGTAACAACAGTTGGAAGGATAGCGGGGCTTTTGATTCAGGTGTAAACAGTGATGGGGGATCGAACTTTGCCAAAAAATACTTGAGCTGTTCTGAGTGTGATAAACAATTTGAGTGTAAGCAGTCTCTTCAGAGACATGTGGCCAGTAGTTTGCGAAGAAGGTCTTCATGCTGTTCAGTTAATAAGAAACGCTTTAAAGTGAACCAAACTGCAGATTTACAAGCGGTGCTCCACACAGAAGAGAAACCATTTGGCTGTGATATTTGTGGACAACGTTTTAATCAAAACGCACATCTTAAGACACACATGAGAATCCACACTGGAGAGAAACCATTTTGCTGTAACATTTGCAAAAAAATATTTCGACACCAATATAACCTCAATAGACACATGAGAGTCCACACAGGAGAGAAACCGTTTAGCTGTGTGGTTTGTGGACAAAAATTTAACCGTAACACAAATCTTAAGACACACATGCGCATCCACACGGGAGAGAAGCCATTTGGTTGTGGACTTTGCAGTAAAACATTTTCCCAACCTGGGGATCTGAAAAGACACAAGAGTGTCCACACAGGAGAGAAACCATTCAAATGTAGCATTTGTAGCAAAAGATTTACGCAGAGGATTCATTACAAGACACACATGAGCATTCACACAGGAGAAAGACCATTTAGTTGTGACTTGTGTAGTAAAACTTTTAACCGAGAAGGGAACCTGAAGATACACAAAAGAGTCCACACGGGGGAGAAACCATTTGGCTGTGATATTTGTGGACAAAGATTTAACCAAAGCACAAATCTGAAGACCCACCTGAGAGTTCATTCTGGAGAGAAACCCTTCTGTTGTAGTGTTTGTGGCGAAAGGTTCACGAGAGAGGGAAGTCTGAGGAGACACATGAGGCGCCAGGGAATAAACCATTCACATGACCTTAAAGTTGAATGAATATTTTTTCACTCTGTCAAAATATCCGTAATTTGCATTTGTTAATTGTTTACTATTTCTAATGATCTGTTGTTTATTATAAAACTGTGAATTATGTAACATTTCACAGTAAACCTGAGGTGCATTATTTTTGTGGGTTTTACATTTCAGGTAAACTGACGTGTATTTTTTGCAGGTGCTTGAATTTGTGGCAGTGCTATTAAAATTTATTTTAGTGTCAAAACTGAAATGGAGGAAGGACTGACACCTTTTTGTCATATTTGCATTGTAGTGATGCTTTTAACATTTTAAAAGGTAGAAAATAAGCTGTATAAATGTGTTGTGAGCTGAACTTCATGATTTACACCTCAGTTAAAGCAGGCGAAGGTCAGCTTTGAAGCAGTATCAGAACATTTTGCCAAAAACATTTTCTGTAGGTCACTTGAGGGATTTAGTATCTTGTCTCTGAACTATCTGCTGACTTTTAATTACAACTCACATGTTTCAAATCTTAGGGGAGTATTTTATTAATAAACAAACGAATAAAAGTATAAATATCTCAAGTCAACCATCCAAAGCAACAGACAGTGCGTAAGAGAGGTGAAGAAGAGAAAGCAGACCGGATGGAGTGGGTGGAGGTCAGGTGTCCGGGGTGATCTGTGACAGGAGGAGAACAGCAAGAGTGAATAGGAAGGTTTGCAGGATGCTAGCAACACATTCTTGGGATCCCAAAATTTGCTGCTGTGGTGGATGGCTTTGAGATGGTGGCTCTGACAAAGACTGGAGGCCAAGCTGTTCATATCTTCATTGGGAGTGAGAAGGATGGGCAGGATTAGAAATTAGTAAATCAGATGGACAGCAAAGGTTGAGCAGTTTGAGGTTACAGTGCTGTGAAAAAGTATTTAAATCAGAGGTGTCATACAGTCCTATTTGATCTCTATTGTGCCGGACAGTAAAATCATAGCGTCATAAAAAAGTACATTCTGAAAATGTTCACATTTAATAAACTATTTACAAAAACTGAAATTTCTTAGGAAAGTGCAATTTCAACAATATTATGCCTCTGTTTGTAATTTACAAATGTGCATGACAACGTATCACAGTGTATCTACAAAGGCACAAAACATTTAGTCAGAGGTATCTGGAATTTAAAAATATGGTATTTTACTTTTAACAACTTTTCAAGATCTACAGATTATTTAAAATTTAGATACATTTCCACATCTGTGTAGTAATCAAGACCACCTGAACTGACTCACCACAACATGCAAACTAAAATGTAAGATATTAAGGAAGAAGGTTTAAACAATAAACTCTAGCCTTGTAAATGAATAAAATGTACATGTAAAAATACATAACAGTTATGGCAGTGCATGAGCAACAGAGTTCCACAAAAAAAAACGTTTGTACTAAAGCTATTTACTTAGATTATATTGCACAATGGTCTGTATTTTGTAATATTTTCACAGTATGTATTCATTTTCACAGAACTGTATTCTTCAGGGTGCAAAAGAGCAGCATTTTACATAAAGTAGACTTACTCATTGTTTCATTTGCTCCTGAAACTTTGCATCTTTTAGACTTCACAAGTGCATCAGTATCATGTGTCAGATCCTGAGGAGCAGCCAGTTTCAGAAAATCATTTAAATGCTTGTGTGAGCCTTGAGCGCAGCTTTGCTTTACTGGTGCTCAGTACAGAGACGACTTGTTCAAAGGTAGGTAGTCCCAACCATGCAAAACCTTTGCAGCTTCATTCATGTTAGCATTAACTTCGGTCCAACACACATCTCTGAGCAGGCTCACCGGTCTTTCTCCCACAAAGTCAGCTTCAACTTAAATGCATGTTGCTGTCATAATATTGTGTGACAACTTTTTTGTAGCCTTACAACATTTTGTTTAAATTATTTAAGTGCTCTGTAATATCCACTATAAATGCTTATCGGAGTAAGATGCATAATCTTTATCCAGGTCACGCCTACTGTCAGGGGTAGGAACTTTCTATTTAGAGTTCTGTGTTGCAAGTGGGAACTAAACAAAGGTGGGATTAACTTGCGCGTTGCTGGCTGTTCAAAGTTGTGTCCTCATGGAGGAGTTGCCGGTCGTGCTTTAACTTTTTGTGTTGCGGGGAGTTTGAGTGCGCACATTTGGACAAATGGAGGATCACAATTATCATTTAACAAAAGAAAAAATTGAGGAGCCGCTGTCTATGAAGCTTCGGCAGGAAGAAGGACAACAGGAGAAAATGAAAGTGTACCTGGGTGACGCCTTCGCCAGGTGGACCTCACTAAAGAGGGAAAAACGTTTTCGGAGTGATGAGGAAATGGCGTGGTTTCTGCTGGACAGGTAATCCCGCTGGTGTGTTTGTTTGTTTGTTTGCTGAATCGGCCGAGGCCTGATTTGGTGTTTAATGATGAAACTTCACTCTTAACCTTAAATTTCTTTAGTTTTTAGCGAGTGTAACTCGCTCAGGTTAAAGTTAGTGGGGATTGATGCAGTACTGTTACAGCAACGTACTTTTAACTTCTAAAGGCAGCTTACAGTGTAGTGAACATGCATTTGATCCCTAACTTGCATGTTTCAGATCATTTAACAGATTTTAATAGCAGACGAATGATGATTTCATTTATTAAGGGAACATATTTATCCAAACCTACCTGCCCTGTGTTATGAAGTCATAGCCCCCTAAACATAATACTGTATCTGGCTGTTTAACCCTTGGCAGCAACAACTAATAAGATATCTTTATTGTCATTACGCAGTATTGTCATTGTTGGAGCCATCCTCCAGGTGCCAAAATATTAAATAATACGATAGAAATAATAATATAAATAAGTATTTGATATTTACAGTGAACAGAAGTAGTATCATGCAATATTTACAGTGAGCAGAGGTATTGTGAATATCAAATAAACAGTCTATTTACAACTGTATGGGATGTGCTAAAGTGGCACAGTAGATGTGCAAGGAGATTGTCTACTGGGTTTGATATGGTCAGTGTTCAGTAGTGTAACTGCTCTGTGGCTTAAGCTGTTTTTCAGTCTTGTGGTCCCAGCATACGGTGTCCTGTAGCGCCTTCCTGAAGGCAGGGGAGGTGAAGAGGCAGTGTTGTGTGCTGTCCCTGATTATGGCTGTCACCTGCCTGGTGCAGTGGGTCCTGTACAAGGGCGTAGGAATGGGTTTACTATTG
>VUQK01043827.1:2842-15961 GCA_015106715.1 Bujurquina vittata
AAAAAAAAAAAAAAAAAAAAAAAAAAAAAAAAAAAAAGATATGAGACACGTTTAAAAGAATCCTTACCACCGGGACACCTCTACCATAAAGATAGGCCATACCCAAACCACTCTGTCCAACTGGATTGCCCTGAAAAAAGTAAATGAATATGTAAAATCTATTACTGCAAGTTAATATTTAAAAAGCAGTAACAGAATTCAGCTGTGAGTGAGCTCACAAGTGAATAAACTGCCCAGTTTATGTTAGTTTTGTCCTTACCAGGTCAGAAGCCTTCTTGAAGTATTGCAGGGCTGTCTCATTATTCTGAGGGAGAAACTCACTGCCTTCTGAATACATCTGAGGCACACACACACAAAAAGATTTTATACCTGAATAACAAACACACAGCCCTCTGTGAAAACATCAATGCCAAGCTGGTTTTATTAAATTGGACAGTCTGCTTCAACTAAATGACTGCTTCTTAAGTCCTCACACCACAGTATCAACTACATTTCTAAAGTTAAAAACACTGAAGGAAAATGATAACAGTGAAGTAAATGAGCCTCCATCTCACCCACCTTTCCAAGAAAAGCCATAGCATGTGTGTTCCCTGCATTTGCAGCCTGTGTGAAGTAGTCATACGCCCTCTGTTGGACAGAAAGAAATAAATACATCTGTCAGAGAAAAACCCCATTTAAAAAAAAAAACGAGTGAAAACGATTAATGACAAAGTTACCTGGTGATTCTGTTCTACTCCACGTCCTCCATGCAAGTGAAGCTGACCCAGCCCCACCTATCAAAACAGAGAATGCAATTAAATAAAACATTGAAATGAAAACTACAGAAACCCTTCAGATACAAGCAATGACACATTATGTCACTGTGCAAATGTGACACGGATAAATAATGTGCATGCATAATCCAAATATCTGACCCAGCTCCTACACAATAAAGTAATTGTTTCCATTCAAGCAACTTCTTATTCTGATCATAAGACAAGAGCAAAAATAGCAACCAGAAATATATAAATAAATACATAAATATAGTAAACAAAATACTATGTAGAATCAAGACATGTGACTATACCATGTAATTTTTGCTCAGTCTAACATAATTGCCCACAGCTTTCACACACAGCGAAGTCAAAAAACTATTTGTTTGTGAACAAAGCACCCTGGTGACCATCTTACCTGAGCTTGGACGTCTCCTTTCTCAGCTAGAAACTGGTAGTACTGGATGAGGTCCTCCTCCAGCATCCCGCTGGTAGAGCCCGGATTCTCCACCTCATCGAGCAGCCTGACCCTCTGCACCGCCGAGCCCCCCGTCAGGGAAACGTCACTGGCCACTAGAGTTGGTAGACGCAAGGCTGTTATTAGCCCAGCAAAAACTATTACTGCAGTAAGATATAATAATGCAAAACAGCAATAAATGCTTACCCTGATTTGCGACAAGCCTATAATGCGTTAGTGCTGACTCGCAGCTTTGGGGAACACCCACTCCTCCCCAGTATCTGTAGCCCTAATAAACAAATACAAGGAAGTGTCACTTTTATTAAAGTATATTAATAGCATGCCTGTAACACTGCTTCACTGACAGAAAAATCAACTCACTAGAATCATATGAGCTACCAGGTTTCCACCCAGTGCCCCAAAGGTGTAGTAAACCAAGGCCTGTAAAAACATTGTGAACAACAGGGTGAACAACATGTTGATGAAGGTGACAAAACATATGCAACTAATAAATGCATTTACTGTAAGAGCATAAAAGTACCTTAGCTTGACTTGAGTTAACTCCAAGTCCTGCTGCATACAGAAATCCAAGAGCCTTTAAAAAAGTAAACAAAGTGCAGTTGCTCAAATAACTTGCAAAGAGGAGTTTTTTTCCCCCCAGTTTATTTAAGTTTTAAAGTGAGGTACAAAATAAAGACAAGAGAATGATTAACACAGTTAACAGAGTACCAGTTATTCACAATCAGATTTGGGCTGCAAAGAGGATTTTAACACTTTTCTAAGCAGACGCAAAAATTATGAGTGTGATCATTACCATCTGAGCTTTAGGTGAGCCCTCCACGGCAAGCTTCTCAAACATTTCTCTGGCCTTGGTAATATTTTGGTTCATGTAATCTCCAAATAGCATGGCATATGCCACCTTCTCCATAGCTTTCTGGTGGCCTCTCTCTGCCACTTTCAGCAGCTTTTCATATAATCTGAGAGAGATCAGCAGAGGTGGAACAGGTGAAGTTGAACTGCTGTTCAGATAAAAAATAATGTGTATATAAACAGTGAGACAGCTAAAGCAAATAAGGATGTGCAAATAAAAGGCATGTGAGCATTGGGTGGTAATAAAGCATGCATGAAATGGACATTGCACCTAACACACATGTACAACAACGCCAAATACTGTCTGTGAAGTAAAAAAGCAGATTTGATTTTTTGTAATGTATGTACATTTAACTTAAAAGAAAAAGCAAAAAATAAAGAACTATTTTTTTATAATTCTGTGTAACCTTGCTGCAAACTTACATTTGAATAGAGCATCTTCACTTTTACCCATTCCCTCTAAAATGCTAATTTTTTCCCTTTCTTCTTTTCAGATTTTAAAAATGTTCTAAGAATCTGGTCCAGACAAAAACTGATAAGTTTATGCTGGTGTTAAATTTGTTACGGATAAGTTACCAACACGCTTTTAACAAACTCTTCTTCAAGAGTCAAATATAGGCTCATAGCAACCAGAGAAATAAACTAAAAGTAAAGAACTCACTCTTTTTTCTGAGTCCTCCTGGTGGTGGAGTTGAGCATGCGCAAGACAGTCTGATACTGCTTCTCTGCTTCCTCAGCCTGCAGCCGCTGCTGCGCCTGCTCCTCCGCTGAGGGAAAAAGGACAAGCCAGTAGGAATGTTTAAGAGTAAATAAAGGTTTTCAAAAGGTTGGCAGCAGTACCAGTCATAATATCTTCAGGCTAGTTTCAGTTGTTTAGTTTTACAAAGTCTGTTATTGAGAAAAGCAAACAATGATTAACAAATTCTGCAATATTTTGTTTATATCCATGTCTGTTCAGACTTGACCTTTAGGATAAAAAAAAAAAATCGAAAACTCATTTGAGCCCATTAAACATTTTCCCATCATTGCTTATGAGGTCATGTGTTGGGGGGGGAGTTTTAAAGTGACCTTTGATGGCCAGAATCTAAACAAACAATTTGGCCACATAAAAAAAAAAGAAAATTAAAAAGAAAACCCCACAGTAGGTGTTCCTGACATTTTCAGGCTGTTGAGAGAGCTGTGAGGCATAATACACTACTATCGCATAATTATTAGTTTGAAAATATACACACTACTTTCTAAAAGTCTTGAATGTTTGGTATCAATATTTGGTATGAAGACCATATCCGTTTTATGCTTTCTCTGTCATCTTTCAAGGCTTCTTGAAGGACATTTAAAGCTCTTCTCTGGATTTTAGATGCCTTTTGTTCCATTCTGTTATGCCTTCCCTACATAACATCTGCTGTCCCCGATTTTCAGTCCAGTTCTTGTGTAATGTGGCACACCTCATCCTTTTCTCCCTGTTTTCCTTCCTCAAGAATGGCTTCTTGACAGCCACCCTTCCACTGAGACCATTTCTGATGAAGCACTGGCGAACAACAATAGATGAATCAGATGATGCATCTCTCAGGTCTTAAAGACATGACTTTAAGAAACCGTTAATCTGCTGTACAAAGTTTTTTTAGGCCTGCTATTTTCTTCTTTTGTCCTCCATTTATCCAGTTTCCTCATTTTTTTCCTAACACACTGCACATTGTGTAGATTTTAAATGTTATTGGCTAATAGCAAATTGTGCATTTTTACAACAGGTGCCTAAAGCTACAATTAAAAAATGGTTCTTTGCGAAGATGTCCGTTATGCATAGACACAGCACTGGTTCATCCCTTGAGTTAGGTGCCTTTTTATACTCGAATGATTCATAGTTCGATGTTAGGTGGCTTAACAAACAAACAAAAAATTCCTCTGAAAATGGTCAGGTACAAGGACTGGCCTGAAAATGAGTGAAAAAGTAGCCAACGTCCAAAGAAAAGCTTTGAAAGAACTTAAAAAAAATCCTGGAGATTTATTGTTTAAGAGCACTTTAAAATGTACAACAAAGTTTGGCTTCTTTGATGCAAAATATGAATGAATGACGGCTGGCTCAATATTTGTACTGTACAATACAATACGTTTTGGCTTTATAGTCAGTCACAATAATATTTGTTTTTTGGAGGTTTTTAAAAGACTTTAAAACTTACTCTCACAGAACCCCCACTTCTTATCTTGGTCATAGTCGTAGGTCGTGGCACACCACAACCGTCCATCCCCCCGACCGTCAGTGGTACACTCGATGTACTCTGTCCCCTGGAAGAGGAAGGGAAATATGCAGGGTTCCCCATGGGCTGTACCTCCATTTACCACAGGAACTGTATTAAAACAAAGATTTAAAAAAAATAAGTATTTGAATAGGTCACCTCTGACCCTTTTCTCTCTTTAAAAAAAAAACAAAAACTGATGGATTTGAGGTCTAAGTGGTTAATTTGGGAACATCATTATTTCTTTATGTTCTCAAGTCTGGTAGATTTTGCTGCACCAACAACTTTGGCGTGGAGAAATAATGAAGAAGAGGAATCAAAACAATTACCATAGAGTCCTTGTAGCTTTGTACACATAATTATGTTAATCTGAATGAATCTCCTTCTTCACACAAGCTCAGTAATACACTTGTGCAATGAGCCAGCAGGGTAATTACAAACAATCCCCAAGAGAAATGATGCAACTACTCTGCAAGAGGAGCCACAGGTGCAAGAAGCTGTACAGTGTCTCACGGGGGTTTAACCGTTTATCGAATGTGGCTCTACCCTGAAACCACATGCAGCTTAGTTGCTCAGAGCCAGACAAAGTGAAAACAGGTTAATATGTTAATACTAAAAGCTCACAAAATAAGAGAAGAGTCTCGGCAAGCTCAAAACCTGAGATAGATGATAACACTACCCCTATAGGCTACAAAAAGAACTCAGATGTTTTTGGAGATCAACGTACATATCTTTACAATATATCACTAAGGCTTTCCATTTAGCACACTAACATCTTAGGGTCTTTATTTTAGCAACAAATAGTGAACTTAATTTTCTGCATTTTTTTTGACAAAAACACTTTAAAGTAGTCAGCTATTTTGCTTGAAGTACCAGGCCCCAATCTGAAATCCCACTTCTTTACAGAATTATAATCAGATCTAAAAACAGCTCAATGACTAAAAGTAGCTACAACCAGCTGTCAGCATTTTGGGTGTCCAAATGACTGCAATCACTTGTTTTAAAAACACTAATAAAAATATTTTCTAGTGTAAAAAGGAGGGATTAGAATATCCAAGACATTACTGGCATTGGCTGGGAAAGAAAAACACAGCATTTAACATTAACATTTTTAATTTTACACCTTACCCTCTTTAGGTTTTTCCTCAACAGGAGGAGGACGGTCAGGTAGGTCCTCCTTCTCTTCTCCTTCTAGACCTTCCACAGGTCCCTGCACTTCCTCTTCGGGCTGGGAGCGACCAGAGGTCACAGAAGCACCTGCCACAATTTCCGGTGATAATCGGACATCTTCATCTTCAGCATCTGGATCATGATAGGACTGGAGAAATCAACAACAGGTTAGCTGAAAGAGGGATCTTACACTGCATATTAAAACAGGATGGATATGTTTCCATATAGCAAAAGCTTTCTGTGGCTCATTTGCAACTTTAGCAATCGTTTTCAATCTTCCCAAAAGAGCTGCAAGGCTGTTCGCGCGAACGTTTCTCGATATAAATATATACAATTATGTGTTGGGTTCAACTCCAGGATGCAAATGAGCCCATGAACAGCGTTTACCATGTGTCCGAGAGCTTACAACGCACCTTTAACTCTGGTGCTTCGTCCTGGTGTTGCTCCTCATCTGAAAAGCATCAATATTGCAGCAGTGAAAGTGATGCTGTTTTGATGTAGCCAAAGAAGTTTAATACATCAAAACAGCTGCTGTGACACTTTAACAAACGCATACAAGTGTTACAACAACATTGACGTTTCATACTCACCGGCTGTTACTCCTTTAGTGAAAACTATGAAGAGAATACCCCAAAAATAAAGTCTCCTTGCCGTTTTCAAACACTTCTTATAGCCCATTATTGTTGTTGACAAGCTAACAAGCTGCTAGCTGGTGCTGCTGCTACTTCTATCGCTAAACATCCAGTCGCAGTTGATTCACACTACGATAAGTAACATAAGTAACCTTCCTATTAGACACTAGCTCGACCAAACGGAGCGGTATTCGCTCTGGATGCCAGCTTGGTTAATTTTAGCTGCTGTAGCTGTCTGACAAGCTAATAGAATCCAATGTAAAGCTAAGCTATCAGAGCAGCACCTGCTGAAACGCCGTAAACCTAACAGGCTAGTTTTACATAGCCACGCCAAAGGCTAACAAGACGGCGCTAATAATATACGTATGTCTGGTATTCAACTGCTCGGCACATAACCTACATGGCGAATACCTCTTGACACTTTAAAATATCCAGGTTTAAGGACGAAAGGTAGCAGCTTTACCCTTTGATTGATACTACCCAAATAGTACTTAGCGTTGAGCCCACAGTAGTGATCGCCACTTCCTTTTCTCATGATTCGACCAATCAGAGTCCGCCTAGATTGACAGTAGCCAATGAACAGGGGCCAAAGATGTGTCAGCGAATCGTGTGCGTACACAGTTATGTTTCCAGTTTTGGGGGCTTGTCCACGACACCAAAACACTGTAAGGAGATAATAATATCTGGAGAAGTTAGGGCATGCTGTTAGTTGGAAGTGTTGACGGTGAATATGTTGAAACCCGAATGCAACCTGCAACAGAAGGGAAACCTGGGGACTGGAGCATTGAGTGTTTTACACTCCTGGACAGTCGCTTGTTTTCTATTCAAACACATGTACAGAACCTCAGTACTGATTCCTGTTACTTGTGCACCTTTGTTCAACGTTTCAATTATGGTTAAAGCGTAAACACAGGTTTTACTGATCCTTTTACAGTCCATTTGTCGAGTCTATTATTTTAAGAATATAGTTAAAATGTGAGTAGACTGCCTAGCCTATCAAGCAGATATGCATGCTGGACCACTTTCAGGCTTTAATTTGCATTCCATTTGATGCTTATGCAGTTCTGTCTGTGTATGATGGTATCAAGTCTGTACTTTTATTAATGTATTGTTTTCCCTTAGTCATGTCAATATTTTAATCTGATCAGTCTTGTGTTTGCACTGCTCTTAACTACATTTTAATAATAGTGCAGTTTGCTTTTTGTGTCTTAAATTATTACAGTTTTTAGCTGCTTTCAAATTTTCTGTTTGATTGTTTTCTGTAAATCACTTTGTGACTATTGCCTGTGCATAGTACTATATAAATAAATAGAAAAAAAAATATAATAAATTTGTTAACATATTAAATTTGCAAACAAAAGGTCATTGGTTTAATTCCAGCCAAGCGATCTGTTGCAGTGAGCCCCCGTGACAAAAGGGAGCAGCCAAAAGTAGCTTTTACTAATTCAATGTTCTGGTTGATCTGCAAATTTCATGAAGCCTACAGTACAGGCTCAGGTGAAAAATAAAAGGCCTGGAATTTGCAGTACCGGTACTGCACTAAAGGGGTTGGCAACCTCAGAATATTAGTTTTTCATATACATCCAAAAACCCTCTATAAACTCATGGATATCTGACTTGCAGTAAAACTGTAAAATTGAATTCAGCAGTGATATAGGAGTGCAACCAGTGTGTGCGCGAAATGAATGGAATTAAAATGTTTTTCCAGTGTCCATTAACTTTTAGATCATTTGTCTGCACAAGCACTAACATCAACAGGTAATTAATAACTGCATGTTTATTTACAGGCAGTTTCAGTGGTCATTTCAGAGGCAGTTACACAAAAACGCATATCTGGGGGGGGGGAATCACAGTATACAACATAACACAAGGCAGGGAAAGACAAGCTGTTCAAAAAAAAATCACAATTATTCAAAATAATCCCAGTCACTTGTTTTTCAACACTCCCTAGCTTTCCACACACAAAAAATGTGAGTTTACAGTGCAGATATGATTCTCCACAGGCTGGTGAAACTGTGAGAAACCACGCTGAATCAGATAAGGCTTTTGTTGAAAACTGGGAGAAACACAGATAGGTGCCAAAAAAAATAAAATGGGAATTTCTATTCCCTTTCAAATGCAAGTTTTGCTAAAGTAATTTATCAAGCAATGTCCAGATTGTGCATGGTACCGAGCCCAAAATGAAAAACAGCAATTGACCAAACATGTCTGGAATCCATCACATGCAAATGCATCATCCAGTCAGCAGCCTGTCCCTTTAAAATGATCCTCTGTGAACTTGCACGCACAGTACTACTGTATATGTGTTTAATGTATACATTTGCTTGTTCACATTTGTACACTGCCATCTAGCAGTTTTTGAGGATGGATTAAAACACTCATTGTTTTTCATCAGTTATATGCTGTGCTAAAAGAATTAAACCACTACCGGTACTTTAAAAGTGATCCTGGTGATTTACCGATACCTATTAATGTGGCTGTACACATAAATTTTAGGGATTTAATAAAAATATAAACATAAATTAACCAACAGAAATGGACCTCTACTTATTCATGACTGATTTGTGATTTAATGAATGTTTTTTGCACCAAACTTTATTAATAATCGCTACAACAGAAAATATGTTTTTATAGGTTCTTCCATTGGAATATGTGCATTTTGTGGCAAATTTGAGTATCAACCAAAAGTATATATGCTACATATGAAACTTCCAAGTGCATCCAGAACCACAGAGAACAAATCAATGCCTCTTCTTTTAGGACACAGTGCTGACAATTTAGAGCAGTCCAGAGTCAAGTGGGCCCTGAGGAGTTCATCGCTGCACAGCTTTGATGACCCACTCTGCTGTAGGGTTCACCTGGCAGAGGTCTTTCATATATGTTTCCCCATCGAGGCATCTCTCCTCTTTGAAGCGCACGAGAAGAGCAGACAGAGAGAGAAACATTAAATACAAGGACAGGATGCACTCTAATGACTGTAGCTATGTTACTATTTTTGGCATACAGATGAGGATAAAACTATTAGCCCTCCTATAAAATTTTTATTTTTTTGTCATGGATTTTCAACAACCCAATACATTTGTTACTCCTGGTAAAGAACTACCCCCAGAAGACCAACGGGAACTGGCCTGCACAAAGCCCTGACTTGAATACCAAGTCAGTGGGGGTGAACTGAAGACCGAGATCCATGTCAGAGCACCATCAAATCTGGAGGAGCTTCAGAGATTCACCAAAGAAGAATGGGCCGGGATTGCTCAGGAGACGTGTGTGAGAATGACTGCAGGCTGTTATCCAGCAAAAAGTATACATAGTTGACTATTACCATTAGGGAGGCTAATAATTTTGAACCTGGTAGTTTTTGTTTGTTGTGAAATCATTTTGTTTCTGTGTGCAAAATAAAATACTGTAAGCATCCAAAACAAAACTAGGATATTTGGAAAAGCCATGTTAAAAATTCCTTGTTCTGTGCAGAAGTTGGAAAATACTTTAAAATTCACAGGAGGGTTAATAAGCATGTGCTCATCTATAATCTGGTTTACTAGCAGAGAGTGAATACTGTAGTATGTTTTCAATTTATGCTTGTAATTTGTGGAAGCAGGACTCACTGATGTTTCCTCCGATCTCATAAAGACACAAATCCTCTTTTTTCACTGCCAGTGAGCTGGAAGGATGAGAGAGATGAGAGACATGGCTAGAAGACATCCAGGCACAAGTGCTTTGCTGTTTGCAGTGTTGTTAGTATACACATTACCTGTCTTGGCTGAGGAAGCGCGTTAACACATCAGAAGCTTGCAAATCTTCGGTAAGCTGAACTGCCATAGAAACTTTACTGAACTGGGGCGCGTAGACTCGGATGATCCCCTGGGAGCTCTCCTGCTTGTACACAAAGATTCAGAGAGGAGAAGCACACTGTTAATCACACAGATGTAAACACTTTGATAAAATAAGGTCGTAGTCCAAAACACTCTTCTAAACACCACCAAAGACACTTACATAAAACCTGGACTGATGACAGCTAAAGAATGTGGACTTGACAGATTGTGGCTCTTCTGTTTAATAAACTACAGTCACAGTTTAGGCTCACATCACTTTAGGATCTAGCACAACTAAAGTTATCTATTTACTAATAATTTGTCAAGAGAAACACATTAATTTTAAAACATTACTATACAAAAGAGAGAAGGACCCAGAAAACCCTTCCATTGCTGATAAACCAATAACACAGCTAGGCTCTTATCAGACACCTGAGAGGAAAACAGGCTGACTGCTTATCAGACGTCTGCAGACGAGGCCAGTGTGAGCTACACAACAGGTCCTATATGAATGTGATAAACCTAGCTGTTATGCTCTTCACTGTGTTCTTATACAGCAACACTAGATGTCACAGTTTCTCAACAGACTGAAAATACAGTGAAATCTGTGGCCATTACAGACAGACCGGCCTGTGTGAAAATGTGACTTTCCAGGTATTTCCTATTAACTATATTCTAGTTCCACTATGCTTGGTCATTATGCAGGAAAGGAAATCATTTCTCTGCTCTGACACCTGCCTCCTTTACCAGCTGTTTACAGCTGGTCTTCTACTGATAAACAAGATGTTCGCGGCCATCCAGTAAACGACTTCCCTTCCTGTCAGTCTGCTGTATTATATAATGCAGTATGTCTATAATTTATATGCAAGAATCAAAAAATTAATCACAACTTCTTAGCATATTTTTATAGGATTTAAAGTGATTTAAGAAAGTAGGAAGCCAGGAAGTGAAAACTCCTACCTCAGGGATAGCTTTATCAGATGGTCTCTCAATGGCAATCTTCTTCAGCAGCTTCCGTACGGCTCGCTCTTTTTGTTTCCTCTGACTTTCCATGTTTTGCTGCCTGACCTGATTCATAATGAACTTGGGGATCTGGATAAGACAGACACAACAGAGAGATGGTTAGTGAGTAACTAAGTTTTACCAGGACGCACTGATTACAGTCGCACAATTTTTAATATGCACACATGCACAGCTCATTTAGAGTGGTGCCCTAATGGTAGGATTTTTGTTCATGCTTTTTGAGCTTACCGTCCACAGGAGATTTTGGTATCTGATCAGCAGCCGGACAATGTTGGCCGTGCTGGTCGCCATGGAGAACTCCTGTTGTTCTGTAACCTTGGACCGAAAGCCTTTAAACATGAAGATGTTGGGCGCCATGACAACAGAGACATTGTTCAGGGTCATTTTATTCTTGACCTGACGTTCAATGACACGCTGGAAAAACTCCACCAATGCCTGCAAACATTAATATATTTCACTACAAAAATAGCCGTGAGTCAAAGAAATAATTTACTGAAGCAGAAACTGAGTCTACCTTCAAAGTATCTCGATTGGCTTCAGGTAGCAAAAGGACGAGCAGGTTTAAAGCCTGTAGCTGCTGCTTCTTCGTGGGGAGATCTATAAAACCACGCAAATACACACAGTGTGAGTGTGCCACCTCACTGTCTCATAATGTGTCTGTGAAGCACTTAAATTAAACAGAACACATACTGTTGACTGCAATAAATGCATTGAGGTACTCCACAGTCAGTAGTGGATGGGGCAGCTCCCTGATGAACAGCTTCAAAAGGCTAGCAGCGTCATGCTGTTTCAACTGTTGCCATGGAAACATCCCATCATAGAAGGAGGACTCGAGGTCCTGGCAGAGCAACTGGATTTGGGATAGACAGAGACACTTCAGGAACTTCAAGGACAATCGGAACAATGTATATTTCAATAAGAAAAAGAGAAGTTCAGTTTTAAGCTGCGTTCACATCCGAAGCGACTGTGAATATTTGGCAATTTCAAGTGACCACGGGAGGAATAACTGGTGGCAACCCGAGATAAACTGTTCTCAGCTTAGTGACTACCAATGAGAGTGCAGGATACCGCTGACTGACATATAACTTGGTACTAAATACATAAGAGGGTTACCTAGGCAACCAGAATCTGGATTGTCCACAAGTGATCAGCTGTGTGCTTCAAAACGATGCATGACGTGTGAAGTGCTTCCAGTGTGGACACAGCTTAACATGAAAGACAGTGTGCTGCCACACAGCCGATAGCTCCTTTTGAGCCCTAGTGTAAGGCTATCAGCTACAGTCACCTGTAAATGAAGGCAACCCTAAGTCTCAGCCTGAATAAAATCCTGACTATAAAAATGAATACTCTAATGCGGTTACTACGAGTGGGAAAAATTAGCCACTTTTGTGTCTGCTCTGAAGTTGGGAAATTTTACATGGGAGCTTGCTTTTGAAGTCAGCCTCAAGTGACCATTTGAGGAAGTGCAGTTTTTGGCATTCAGGCTGTGTGGAGGCTGGAGCCTGTCCCAGCTAATTAAGCCAATTAAGTTAACAGGTATCTCTTTGCACTGTGTGAGCAAACTGATGTAACTGTACGCACAGAGAGGACATGCACTGAAAGATGCTGCTTGGTTTGGTCACTAATTATCAACCTGACAGTTTACAATGTCTCTGTGGGGGGTCTCAGCCAAATACTTGAACTAACCTTGACTCTAGCGGCTACTCCAGGGATCCGTAGAAGCCCCTCTGTGTCCAATCCTTCATCCTCGATATGACTAATAAGCTTATGATGAGAAAAAGAAAATAATGTCATTTAAACACCACAAAAACATCAAGTTCACTGTACATTGTCAGATATGGTTAAATGACAAAAGAAAATCATTAAAAAACAACTGCTACTATATTTCCCCTCATTATTGCTGTGACTTTGAAGTGTCTGAATGTGACCTGCTGGTGTGCTCACCCTCTGCAGGATCAGTGGCACTTTGGTCCCAGGAGACCGTCTCTGGTCCTGATCCAATAAAGTGGTCAGGGGAACACCAAACAAACCACTTTCTGCACACACACAAACAGATACTGAGTAAAACAAAAGCATTTGACAGTAAAAAAAGCACAGTGTGTATATGTGTGTGTGTGTGTGTGTGTGTGTGTGTGTGTGTATATATATATATATATATGTATATATAGA
>VUQK01043827.1:29881-41556 GCA_015106715.1 Bujurquina vittata
AAATAAATTACTGGCTTCTTTTATACTTCTGAATTAGAACACTGAATCAAGCCACTGAATATAAAACTAGGTCTTTGGATGAAGGATATTCTCAGTGGTGAAGACGAGCACTGTGGGTACCACTGTGAAATCTTGGCCAGCAGATCAAAACCAAGGTGAAACTTCTTATCTGCTGATTAGGGGGAAAGGCATAAGCAAAGGGCGGAGATAGGCCAGTGGAAACATTTTTTTTAAGTGGACTGCCTGCAGTGGAGTACACCGGGCTGCTGCTGGGCTCAAGTTAAGACATTTAACACTGTCCACGCATGAAGTTCAAAAATGAGGAAAACAGCATTATGGCCGTGACCTTTGTTCCCCCTCCCTCTCTCTCTCCCTCGCACACACACTCACACTCTTTAATTAAGTGGTCTACAAGCATGGCATTCCAGCTGCACACACTCCCACCTGTACACGGCGTGCTCGGCGTCCAGGGCTGGCGGACAGCTGGACGCGCACGGCCCCGTTAGCGGCAACAATTCCGCGTTGCTGTGGTAACCCGTTAAAACCACTCCCTGCGACTCCTGCTGCTGCTGCTGCCGGCTCATGTTTCTCCCGCTTTTCTTCTGCCTTCTATTTTATACTCGGCTCTGACATCCGATCGCTAATCGATAGGTAATCACTTTAACTGTGTATTCCTTCCATCTGCGGACGGATACGTTGACCACTCATTCTGACATCTAACTCTCCTCCTCCTCCTCCTCCTTCCTCTTCTCCTCCTCTCCCTCTCTGCCCCGTGTTCTCGTCTTTCTCTGCAACTTGTCCGTGTATTTTCTGAGAGGCAGAGCAGGACAGGGGCTGGATTACACTTAGAGCAGCTCCGGGATTGGCCAAAACCCCGCAGGTCAAAGTTTCAGACGTGACAGCGCCCCCAGCTGCTCCAGCGGGGTACTGACAGCTTCCTGTTCCAACGTGCTCCTGGATGCATTTAGGGCCATAATTACCAGCGGACATATTCTTCTCCATAGATTTGATATTTTTTATAGATGTATTAAACTCTTCCTCTCTAGACCTCCCCATTTTGGGTCCCGATCGTATTTGTTGCGCCAAGGTTTGAAAAGGTTGCAAAGCAGGACGATTAAAACCAACATTTTTGTTACATTTCGCTCTAAAAGTGTAACAATGGCAATTTAACCACTTTTGCAGCAATTTTGTAAACTTTCTTCGTGTTAAATCTCAATATTACGTTTAATGTGATGGGTAGTTGCTGATGAAACCAAAAATTTAGGCAATGCTGATAATGTTACCGTTTATGTTTAAATTTTAGATTTAGTTCAGTGTGTCTGACCCATTGCCTTATCCTGTTCTTAGCTCTTATTTACTATTTTGATTTGGTGGAAATCAATATTTAGAACTGTTTTCCATTCTGGATTGATAATAAACAAAATAAGACTTAATGTATTTCAAAGGTCTTTCAGTTTTCACCCATACAGCCTTAAGTGGTTCACTGTTCTCTCTCTCTATATATATATATCTATCTATATATATATATATATATATATATATATATATATATATTATATAAGAAAGAGAGAGCGTATACAGTCACTTAAATCCTTATCTATTACTTAATTTGCTTTGTGTATGTATAAATGGCCACAGTGGTCGTCTTTATCAGTAGGCTTTAAAACTTCTGAAAACACAGTTAAAAGTCCAAAATGCATACCCTCCTTCACATTTTCCAAAGCTATATTGGAGTCTTTGCTGGGCCTTTGATGCACCCCAGGCCTTATATTTAACACCCCTGCACTAGGTGTTAAGTTCATGTTTGTTGGCAACTGTTTTGACTTTAAAAGAGAGTAATGACTGATGAGCAGCTTTAAATATGTTTGAGGGTGTTCACCCACGTATCGGAGCCTGCATTATAGTGACATCCTGTTAGAAATGTGTACTGACACCCCAAGGAAGGATGCTGAGATTATTTTTGGCTAAGGCTAGCAAAACACTTCAAGTAATCACTAACTCCTGAAGATAAGTTTAAAAATTAAAAATTACTGACATACTTTCAAAATACTGTCAGTCCCTCAATGTGCATGACTGCATATAACAAATAAACTGACTGCTCTTGTACTTATTTTCCTGTGTACACTGTCATATGTGCAGTGTATACTTGGATGGCACAGCTATATCCTATTTCAAAGGCCCTGCACAGTTAAATAGCAAAAGTACAAAAAATCTGAAGGAAACAGCACTTTGACACTGCACTTGTATTCCCTCACAAATTTAGCTCATATAGCCCTGGATCATTTCTTCATGACATTTTTTAAAACACAAGAGTTTTGCTTAGTATAGCTGATCACAGCAGGTAAAATATGTGAAGTCTTCAGCCTGTGTCATCCTAAAGATTTGAACACACACATTGCATAAGTCAGGGAGAGCAGGCATGTTATGTTTAAAAATGAAAAGGGATACACACCCATATGCACACATTGGTGTACAAACACAAAGAGCTCAACATTTCTAAGACCTTACCTGAGATGGAGGTAGTATGTGAATCTGGAGGCCATTGTTGCTTGTTTGAATTCAGTAAAGCTGTGTTTCACAAAGCACAACCAACTGACCACATGGTGGGGAGTTGATAATACCCCCCCCCCAAACAACACGCACACACACAAACTCACAGTGAAAAGTGGATTAGCCAGAGAGAGATCAATTAGATTTCTCTGCTCCTCCCCACTTCCGATGCAGTCATGCCATCACTCCATTCCCATTACTAGCAACTCAGTCTTTTTATGTATCACTCACTTCCTACTACATTTTACTTCCCTGCGCCCCCCCCGCTGCCTCCACTTTAAGACCACTTTCATTTGGGCCTACAGTAGTGTATGTGGAGGAAGGTTGTTGATCAATTACAGAAAAGTCCACCTATAACAATTTATCTTTAACAGGAGCTCTGAGTAATGAGATTTAAAAAAAGGGGGGGGGGGTGTCATTTTTCCCGCTTAATATTAAAAGTATTCCAACATATCTTATGGGTGCTAAAGTTTGAATGTTGTGGCTCTTGGTACAAAGATTGTCTAGTTATGCCGCTGGTGTCTGCCACACAAAGCATCTTGTAGCAGTATCAGAAAGGGCACCCCCTACTGTCACTGCAGATCCTTTCTCAGCTAATTAGGCCAAGTGAAGCTCACAGTTAAGCACAAACACTTCCTGTTGCTCATCTCTCTCCCCCCTGAAAGCCCCCAACCCATCTACTTCAATCAGAGGAAATAAATCCTGATGGAAAAACAAAAATCAAACAGCAGTTTATAATTTCTACCTATATCAAAATTTATCCACACAAGAAAACCCAAAATTCAGTCTCTTCTTAAATCAAGTTAAGAAGTTTACTAAATTACATTTGAGCATAAACTGAAGCTCAAATTCAAGACTTTAGTTTCTAACTAACCTACAAAGACGAGACATATGACGTGAACATTGTATCTTTTATTATAACCATCTCAAGATCCCAAGCAAATGCTTAACACTCCAGCAAATATGTCATCTACAGCAGGAATACAAGGAGAGAAAGGGTAACAATGAAATTAATAACATTATTAAACATAGAAAAAATATTTCAATACAAACTTTAAACAAATTCCTTTTTGAGATAATTTTCAAAGTAATAATATAATCATTATAACACAACTCCTTTCATAAGTAGAACACAAAGAAAACATGCTGGTGAATCTTGAAACCTGCAACACAAACAGTGCAATAGCTGAGGTCATTCTACCTAAAAAGGCAACATAATACTGAGGGTTTGTCAGTGCAAACAGCAAAGATTCATGGGAACTGTAGTTTGCCTCTCGGACTACACAATTAGTGTTTGATTAAATGATGTAGTCCAGATCAGTCGTAGGACACTAATCTGCAAGATTTTACTTTGAAAAACACAAAGTCTTTTTCATGGCTTCTTTAAAACGCTATTATACACAGTGTATTTATAACAGGATATAAGATAATTCATCTGTGATGATAAGTGTAACAGGTTTAAGGGAACAGCACAGATACTGACCCAGTGCACAGGACATTGTAAAATAGAAAGATTAGATTAGAATATATGAGACCAGGCAGAATGAGTGAACAGGATATCTTACCACATCCGGCTGCTGGTCTTCACATTTTCACTGGGCCTTTCAGCTCTCTAAACATCTTTGAGTACATGTCTTTCTCTTTGTCCAGGTTTTCTTTATAGCACCTGGAACATGAAAATCACACACAAATATCTTCAGTGCCTTCACAAATACCACGGAAGACATTCGCTGATCACTTTATTACGAACACTTTGCTAGTTCTGGGTTGAAACCTCGTTTTGCTGTGTTAGAGCATTGTGGCATGGCACTTTATCCCACTGGAAGCAGTTATCAGGAAATGGGTGACCATAAAATCTCATGTACAATCTCACGTACATTCTGTATAATGACAATAAAGGGATCCTATTCTATTCTAAAGGGATTGACAAGAAAATATCCCACACACCAATACACCAGCTGCTTGAACTGCTGATACAAGGCAGGAATAATCCCCGCTTCATGTTGTTTATGACAAATTCTGACCCTACAATCTGAATGTCACAGCAGAAATTAAGGCTCATGAGACCAGGAAACATT
This sequence comes from Bujurquina vittata, assembly GCA_015106715.1. Taxonomy (NCBI): domain Eukaryota; kingdom Metazoa; phylum Chordata; class Actinopteri; order Cichliformes; family Cichlidae; genus Bujurquina; species Bujurquina vittata. The sequence continues at coordinate 34,510 of VUQK01043827.1, forward strand.
TTTCCAATCTTCTGTTGTTCAATTTAGGCTAACCCGTGTGAATTGTGGTCTGTAGCTGACAGGAGTGGCACCCAGTGTGGTTTTCTGCTGCTGTTGCCCATCAGTTTTAAGGTTCCACATTCCAAGATGCTGTTCTGCAGAGCTTGGTTGCGTTAGTGTTGCCTTATCATCAGCTTAAAGGAGTCTGGCCATTCTCCTTGAACCAATGAGGCAAAAAAAAATGCTGCTTACTGGTTATTTTCCCTTTTTTGGATAATTTCTCTGTAAACTGTAGAGATGGCTGTTTGGGAAAATTCCAGGAAATAAATACTCAGCCCGTCCGGCACCAACAACCATGCCATGTTTATAATGACTTAAAATCCCCTTTCTTTCCCATTCTCATGCTCAGTTTGAACTTCAGCAGGCCATCTTGACCACGTCTACATGCCTGAATGCACTGAATTTCCACAGGTACACCGAAAAAAAAGGGCCAATGAGTGTAGGGATTAATGTGAAAATACTCATTTATTTCAATTCAAGTTGTGTGGACACACTGGGCTCCTAACTATTGGTATTTGTCAAGGAGCTGTTTGAGTTTTAGCCTACTGGTGTACACAGACCCAGGAGAAACAAATGAAGCAGACTACCTAGACTACAGTATTAAAATCATCTTACATTGCCACTCTCTTCAGAAGGCTGTTGATGTCACTGTCGAAGGGCTTCTTTGCTTGAGCAGATATGAGACAACCCTGAGCACTCTCATATTCATGCAGCTCCAGGTAAGCCTAAAAGAAATGCTATCTAAATAACAGTTCATCAAAATATAACTTCAACTGGGTTATGTTGTGTGGAACTTGGCAAAAAACAACAGAGGGAGGAAAAACATTTTTTTGCTTCATGTCGTTCCTTTGCTCGTCATCCCTTTTGTTTTTAGATACTCCAGAGACATTGAGGATTTTTATCTGACAGCCCTGTCCTACCTGTCCACAGCGGAAAAGAGCCTTTGTGTTGGCAGAGTCTATCTCCAAGGCTTTGTTGCCATATTTCAAGGCTTTGTGCGGTCTGTCCAGACGGAGCTCAGCAAGAGAAATATTCAGATAGAGAGGAAGCAGAGCCATCTTGATCTCCTTCTTCTCTGAATCGCTCTGTGTTTCCCTGTTTCCCAGCAACGCCATAGCCTGTGGGCAAATCAGAGAATTACTACAAATTACACTTGCACCAGGAATGGCAGTACAATACATTGTAATGAAAAATTTAAAAAAACAATTAACATACTTAAAGATCTACCTGTTTATAGCGATCTTTGGCATTGTAATATCGGTTCTGGTTGAAGCAACGGTTGCCAAAGCTCCGCAGTGTGTTGACAACTTCAAGAAGTGTGGACAGAGGAACAGTGTTCTGCTCGTCCTTTGGACAGAACAACAGAAAGGATTCATTCAAGGGGAGCTCCTGATCTACCCTGTAAAGCTTTTAAGTATTTGCAGTAAAGGGTTATCTACAATGTGCAGATATGTCTTGGGTTGGCAGCACAACACTGTCTCAGTCTTGAACAGTCTTCCTACCGGACTCATTGCAATAAAGTCATCCGCTTGCCCAGAGTCGAGGTAGTCAAGGATCTGGACCTCATACAGAACCACAGCAGCAGCGGGAATGAATGGAGGGCAGCCCATTTCCCCATATGCATACTCAGGCTGGAAGAGGAACCGAGAGAACTCCCCTTTCTTCATGGTCAACAGACCCAGCCCCAGCCCGGCCAGCGTCACATCTGGTTGAAAAATGGCTTTAAAAACAATATCTCAGGCAGAAAAACAGAAACATCATTGTTTCTCACCTCTCCCCAACTTCATCATCCGGGGGTATTTGAAGTTAGTGGTGGTTTCAAAAGGCTGATCAGAATATTCCAGGAAACCCGAGTAATGGACTGTTTGGAAGTAAAACCAGAACATCAGTGATGTAGCAGCTCAGATGCTATGGCATAAGCTCATCGGTTACTGGGCTAGATAAGCTAAAAACCTGACCTCAGTTATATGATAAATTATGACAGTAAGAGGCTTTAGAAAGAAATGTGTACTTATACATACTCAGTACTGAAGCATTTTGGGGCACAGGTGGGCCCTCTCCAGGCTGGACCACCTCCTTCAGGATTCCTCCATCTCCTAAGATGTCATTCATCCGCTGGCTTAGCTGTTCAAAAGGACTCTACGATGGAAATAAATGACACGACCTTGCACCTGACACACCCTTTAAACTCATCAACACAGAGTGCTGCATTATTATGTGCTCATCAAGCATTCTCAGAGCATTCACACACCTAAATTTATAGTCCAAATCACAAAACTGCACATTTCCACATTTCTTTAGTTTTGCCAAAGAACTTATGTGCAATAGCCTGTTTTAATAAGATAAAAAATCCCTTTATTAGTGCCACGGGGGGGAGATTCAGTATATACAATAGATTATGTTACAACACTGATTATTATATAACATCTGTTTATTGCACTAAATAAATACCTATTGAATGTATGGATGGATGGAATAAATACCCAACCTATTAAAAATGAAATATATTGCACAGTGCTAGCAATAGTAGTGGTGAACATAGTTGACTACTTTTATTTCTGGGTCCAGAGCTGGTTAAAAACATCTGAATGCTGCAGGGAGAAAAGACCTGCGATAGCACTCCCTCAAACATTTTGGGTGCAGTAGCCTATCACTGATGGAGCTCCTCAAAGATATCCCAGTGTCAGGCATGGGATGTGAGTAATTTGACAACATGGAGGACAGCCTTGCAATCATCCTCCTCTCCATCACCACCTCCACAGTGTGAACAATGGTAATGATGTGTGATCTTGGTTGTCACTTGGTTGTCTTTTATACAGAACCAGGAACTTAATGCACCAGCTAAGCTTCACATGTCCATGACAGCCATTTGGGAAAACCCTGTTTGCATGAAACTGTGATTAGTAAGACCGGGCACGTTGCTCATGACATCAGTAAAAACTCAAAATTAAAGATGCAAACCACACCTCTGATCATGTTGTATACATGGATAGGGCCAAGCCACTAAGTGTTATTATGGTTTGATTTATAACATACAGTAGTATTGCACAAAGGTCTTCAGCACATGTCATTTCTTTATATTTTTCTTCCAAGGGGTCTTGAGCAAATGCACTCCAGATTTTCTGAAGGTCTTTCAAAAATTTACTTTAGCCTGTTTTTTCACTCATTTTCAGTTCAGTCCTTGTCAGAGGAATGCTGTTTGGTTGTTGTTGTTTATTAAGCCACTTAACACTGACCTATGACTTCTTCAAGCATAAAAAAGGCACCTCACTTATGGGCTAAACCGGTGTTTTGTTTGCACATAATGGACAACTTAAAGAACCAATTGTATCGTTCAGCACTTTGTTACTTGCAGCCTGTTTCAAAAAAACACATCTTTAAATCTACAAAAAATAATAAAATGTGTTTATTAGATGCCCATTCGATTTTAATCTGCCATTCAGAACCATCTGGAAAAAAATCTGATTGGCAACAGCTTCATTTTTAAGCATGACAATGAACCAAAACACACAGCCAATGCACTAATGCATAACTATACAGAATAAACACAATGGAACATGATCAGGCATGATCTGGATTGGCCTCCCCAGAGCCCAGACCTCAGCATGATGATAGCCAACATCCAAAGAAGAGCTTTGAAAGTCCCTGAAGAAGCCTGGAGAAGTATTCCTGAAGATTATTTAACTTGCAAGAAAGCTGCCTCAGGGTTCAGGCTGTGTTATAGGTGGTCACACCAAATATTAGCTTTTACACTTATTAGAATTATACAAACTCTGTTTTTGCCTAATACTGCATTTCCATGTATGTTTGCACATACTGCCCATTTTCCTAGCAAAATCTAAAGAAAGGAGTAGTGGCACATGACTTTTGCACAGCACTGTATATATCTCGGTTTTGAGTGTGTGAGTGATTTAAACTTCATATCTGGGTAGATATTATTGACACTAAGCTGAATTTTGGCAGAAGTAAGCACCAATAGACTGTTTCCTTAATGCTAAAAGGTAAACTACACCTAGAGTTATGTTATTTTAAACTTCAGTATTTAAAAAAAAATAGCTTACACAACGCACAAGTGTCTTTTCTAGACTAGTGGCTGTAATAGTTATATTTTTATGACAAATACAAACTTTGTTAGCACTTGGCTAGCTAGCTGAGCCAGCTACTTTGGCTCTGACATGCGGACTTACCGGAGATCTCCTTTCTAGCTGGTCATCGGCTTGTAGTACCCTCCGCATACTCGATATTAACCCGTTTCTTGACATTTAGTTGATGGTATGAGTTAATGCTGTAGTACACAGGTTTACCCAAGCGTGGTTAAACAGATAATAAAACTAGCTTCTTACTTCGTCCTGGCGCTCACATTTGGGTTAATTGCACCATGTGACCTTGACGAGACCAAAGTGTGCGCAGAGCAGAAATCCGGGAACCATGAGCCCAGGTTACTGACCCCCTTACAGCTTCGAGCCGAAACAGTACATTAAAAATCGAGTTTGCATGCACACCTTCATTTGGAGAAAACACTTGAAGACATGACCGAGCCATAACAGTGAACCAGTACCTCCTGTACAAAATGCTCCATAAGCTGAACTCAGTTCTTCTCAATATGAATTTTATCTCTTTATCTGGGACAACACTCCAAATTTCTCGTGTGGCCCCTTAGGAGAATATTTCCCACCCCGGTCTAAATGGTGTGCCTCTAGGTCAGGGGTATTCAATTAAAATATAAAGAGGTCAAGGTCCGGAAGTCCAACTATCTAATGTTTATATATGGTAGTTGTATCAACATCATCTGCATGAATTGAATTATAATTCAATTCATGCAGATGATGTTGATACAACTACCAATACCTATCAAATGAAATGAATTGTTTTCTTCAAGTACTTTTTGACATTTTTTGTCATGAAACAAAGAGCTGAACATGTATGTCTAATTTCTTGTGTATAATGTTCTCTCATTTAGTGATTAAAAGTAAGACGACATGTCAAAATGAGAACCTAAGTAAAACATGACAACTGTGCATGTTCACAATGACTAACAGCAGGAAAAAAAAGGAAACTGTTAAAAAGGTTGATTTACATTTTTCTGTTTCACATGTGGACTCAACTGTCTCAAATTATTTAAAGAATTTAAATGTGAACTCATTTAATAACTGAACATTTTTAAGGCAATCACTTATTTATTTAGTGCTCAGTCAGAGAAGTGAGCTCTTGCTTGTCCCGGCAGAAGTTTAAGCCTGGGCCTGAATGTAGTCAGAGCCAGTCTCAGCTATCAGTTCATCCTTATCTCTGTCTCGCCCGGCTGGATCTCTTGCTGTGTGTCACTATGTTTCTATTTTTGTTGTTTCCTGGGTAACCTTTCAAACTCTCATCCGTCCTCGCTTTGTTACAAAGTTTACCGACCGGCTGGAACTATCTTGGTGGTATCAGGTGGTATGGCCACACTCGCATGCGATTGGTCTGTGCGTTTCCTTGGACGCTTCGCCACTACCGTAAGGACTCCAAAAGCTGCGCAGGTAAAACAGAAAGCGCTCAACAAGATTTTAAGTGGTCATTTCTGTTTGGGCATTAGGTTCGGATCCGCACGAGACATCATTTCGGTCCGGATCTGGACCGCGGTCCGCCATTTGGGGATCCCTGCTCTAGGTGCTGGCATAAAGAATACAGAGATTACTCTCTCACACATACAGAGAGATTCCAAAAAACAAAAACAAAAACAAAAAAACAGCCATGTCCTTATCCAAATAGATTTTAATTTGTACATAATAGAAAGTTATTTATGTGTAGAACTGAATTGCTTTGTACACAACTGTCTGGCAACATAGAGTCACAAATTATATGATACTATATGTGCCAAATTCTAACTTTTACACTAACATAAGAAACAGAAAATTGACACAACCCATCTATGCATATGTATCAGTCAGTAGTTACTGGTAGTAAATAATTCAAGCATTTTCCAGCTATAACATCTATTGCTTTAAGCTTAAGTTTATGGTTTAAAGTGTGCAAAGAAATAATACAAAATTCAAATATAATAAACTGTACAGAGCAGGTTAAAAAACAAGAAACACATGTTAAATAGGCAAAGTTAGGCCATTTGTACAAAGTGGGATCTGATTATTACCTATTGAACTAAGATGGTCAGGAAATAAATTCAGTTTTGTGTTGCATTATAGAATATATACAGTATATACAACTTAATAGACCTTCTTCAGTTGCTCAGACCAATAATAACATTGTCAGCAGTGAAATCCTTCATTTTCATTAGAAATTCTGCAGCTCAGTTGGATACACAAAGTTGCTTCTGAAGAGTCTGTAGGCCAAGAGCTGTCCTCCAACTATCATCATCACCAGGCCTGCACCTGTGGAGAGACGACTTAAATAATGACCGCAAGAGCAGCTGAATCTGCACGAACGATAGAAGTGAGCTGTAGTACAGTCTGGGAAGAGGAAATGTTCAAATAGAGTGGGAGCTAGAGGTTGTCTTTTGCAAATGGGATTGGAGACAGATGGGAGTGCAGACAGAACCATGAACAAGTACAAATCTTACCCAGAGCCATCCACCAGTGCTCAGCTGAAGGGAAGTCTGACATGACTGCAAAACACACCAGAATACGCTTCGAATTTTGTGACAGCACTTAGGATCAAAATAATTAATACTGACTGTGACCTCAGTAGAAAAGAGAAATATGAAGCCTTATGCTTGGATAAACTGAATCCAGTTTATCCAGTGGACATTCAAATGGATGGTGTCTGTGTGTTTATACACTGAATGGTAGCCTCTATATCCAGTTACATAACCAGGCTCCCAATCCGATCAGCTATTCTGCTCTATTGATCCACTTTGTGGTTCTCTCTCTCTCTCTCTCTCTCTCTCTCTCTCTCTCTCTCTGTGCGTGTGTGTGTGTGCGTGTGCGTGTGCGTGTGTGTGTGTGTGTGTGTGTGTGTGTGTGTGTGTGTGTGTGTGTATGGGGGCCAGAGTGCCTGCAGGATTCGACAGTATGAGCG